>JAZHYW010002029.1:0-38661 GCA_037355805.1 Ixodes ricinus | reverse complement strand
ACTCTTAAATAGCATTCTCACACTTTTAGACCCAGTGACACTGATGAATTGAAAATTTATGTTATTGTTTCCTTTTTTCTATCAGAACACACCTGATTTTCTTGCACACCAATCACAAACGGGTTCGGGGACGCTACAACCCTGGAAACGCTGATGCTGGAAAGCTTCAGCAAAGGCTGTGAGCAGATATGTTTGGCGTGGAGTTGTGTTAGCGCCAATGTTAGTTCACTGAATAATGACGTACTCGCCATTGTTATGTGATGTGAAGTGGTAGCTACTAATATAGTGACGTTAATGACAATAATAAATCGTCAACTAGTAAAGAAAAGCAAAAATTACTATTTTAAAAAAGTGAAGAAACTAGCTCGACTCGCTTCATCCTGAGTGGTGCTATGCAGAGAAGCAACAACATTTTCCTGAAGCCGTTTTTGTGGATATTGTTTTAGCATTTGCGCCAAATTATTATTAGTTGTACCAATGCTTTTAGTAAGAGATATTGTCCACGAACTTCGAAACACTGTTTCCATTTTGACGAACTCCTAAGAAAATGAGATACCCAGAACCCCTCGCAATTGCAGAGCTGGTCACCGGTCAAACGATTACGCGAATGTGTAGGTTATATAAGGCTCTTGGGCAGTCGACGGACGAGTTCAGGTTTTCAGTGCGTCATGGTGTTTGTGTTTGTTTTTATTTTTATTTTATTTTTTATTTTTATTTTTATTTTTATTGGTGGTGTATCACGTAGGCTGAATCCTTTCTTCTCTTTTGTTCGTGACCAAAGCAACTATATATAGCAGTTTTTGCGGTCAATAAACTCAGTTGTAAGTCAGCGCTGCGTCCGTGTCACTTCTTCGTCTGGTACCCTGACGTCTTCTCGCGCTGTTTTAATTCCGAAGCAAGAGGCACCAACTCGCCCAAGCCTCAACTTTGGTTGTGTTTGTGTTCGTTTCTGATGTGTAGTTGTTGGATGTATTTAGTAGGGCCTTCAAATACCACAGTAATACATTCACTAACAAAATCCCAAAAAAAAATAAAAAAAATGCGTATGCTTTTTAGGAGGATGTAAACCGTATCTGAGGAAAAAGACATTTTTTGGTATATCTAGTATTTTCAGTTAATATTTATGATATATTTTGAATATATTACGTGCATGTTTTGAATGCAGATAAAATAAATACAAGAATGAATACAAAATGAATATTCATATTCAATATATTTCAAATTCGTTTCAAGTACGGCCTGTTTGCTAAGGGATATCTGGAATGCCATGGTGCCACGTGATTCCGTACATGGTGTCACGATACTGCAATTTCGCGATACCATGGTGTCACGTGACGTGTCCCGTCACATCAGTGCCGCGTGAAAAATAATCACATTGTCACGTAATGAGAATTTCACCGATTAAAATTTCCGCTAAATTTATATACGGCTACCGCCATACAAGCAACTTTCCCACTCTCCTGCTGCCTTTGCAGATTCAGGTTTGCTATCCGCAATAAAATAATAAGGCTACCGCTCAACCACCGCGGTTTCCGTTCGACGCGAAGAAAATACCGGAACAACGTAGCAGCCGGTAAGATAAGATATAACAACGGGTGTTTGTCAGTCGTGATTTATGGCACATCTAATAGTGCACCACGCGGATATACCACGCTGCAATCATCAACACCCGACCGTCTCAATTCCTATCGACACCGATTACGGTACAAAAGGGGACTTGATTTTTCCTAATCGTCGCGCTGGCCGTTTTCCGGGTCAACGCGGATCACACCACCACTCACTCGCGCCAACGCCAGCCAGGTCCCCGCGCATTGCCGACTGACAACCTGCGACAAATCGATACACGGTTGAAGACGCTGAAAGCAATGACATAATCGGTTGGCCAGAGAGCGCGACCGGCCCCAACAGTTTTCCAGATAACCCCCATAGCGCGGGTAAGCACGCAGCAAGCGCCAGTCGCGGCCTAAACGGCAATTTCGACTGCAAGCCTATAACGCGAGTGTCAGTCCGCTCACACGTTTTCTCTCCACGCGGTGCGTCGACGTTCTCAGGAAGCGTGGATACTGGACCGGTATAGCACCGCAGTTCTCAGTGCTGAATATGCAGTGGCGGCGGTGCTCCTTCAGCGAGGAAACGCGAGGGTGTGTAGCGGTCGCCGCGGACGCCTGACCGATCTTCGGCGGGGCCTTAGGGAGCAACGGCTCCTCGACTCCGCCGACTGCGTGTACGCGCTCGACCGAGCGATCCGGACTCCGGTCAATTTGGCTGCCGGGCCCGCAACCCCGGAGCGTCTAGCGGAGAGGATTGGCCGGCTCGAGCTGGCGCATTGCGTGGCCTGCTTCGTGGTAAATGGAGTCGCGACCCGGCGCGATCGGTGGAGTCGGGGAGCGAGACGGGCGTGCATCCATTACGTGCGAGGTTTTTCGTGAGTTGCCTTTTCGGAGACAAGTTGCGCGGAGTATTTGGCCACTGAGGGTTGGCTCGCGCTGCGCGCGCTCTATCGGAGGAGGTATAAGCTCCCCTATCCTGCCCGCTCAGCAATCACCCCTAAGACAAATAAAGTTTTCCTCACTCCTCCTCCTCGTCTTACTGCGCGATCGTGCCCTCACGACGTGATTTCGTTTAGGCGATCTTGCCCCTTTTGAAAGGACGAAGCAGGGGTAATGGACATGAGTGATTTTGTAGAGCCATGTGATGTTATCATGGTTTTCCCAAGAACAAAAAAAAAGTATACCGCATGAGACGCGTTATACTTTGTTTCAGCTTGGGTCCAGACGCAGCCGATGCTGCAAGCGCGAGCTCCGGGCTTCCAGCGTCCCTGCCAAGCACGCGCGCTCGTGCAGTACAGGCACTGTTCAGGGCCACACGCTCGTGCTTGCAGCTCCGGCTGCGTCTGGACCCAAGCTGAAACGAAGTATAGGACCGCTCTAATAAAGTATATATAACTTTGAAGCATTGGTTGTTTTTCTAAGAGGTGCATTTTGTTGTGGGGTAATATCTGAATATAAATGATGGGTATACAGCATCATCATACATCGCCATACATACATCATCAAAATTGTCAAAGGTCGTAAAACGCTGCTCAAGGTTTCTGACTAATTTGCAATTATGGAATCATGCGGGCAATACTTTATAAAATTAAAATATTCCTTCAATTGTGGGTGTTTCAGCAGCTTACTAAATTAAGTTATATTTTCTCAGCGATCTTCTCGTAGCTGACAAAAAGCGTAATCGAAAACAACTGATAGTATAAAGGCCGGTTCAGACACTTGCGTTTGAGTGCGTTTGACTGCGCTGCGGCGGGAACCGAAAGCGAGTCACCGGCACTCTGTGCTTCGTATGACGCGTGGAATCCAATTCAAGGAATCTTCTTGGCACGCGATATAAGAAGCAGAGATGTCCTGGTGTCTCGCTGCCTCAACGCCTGATCAAACGCAGTCAAACGCAACTGTGTGAACCGGGCTTTATGAATGCATTTACACTAATACAACAAGAACTGAAGCAGACAACGTAATCTTATTAATTCCTAAAGTAACGGTGGAATGACGATGGCATCCTTGATACGTTACTACGGTGGATAGTACCGCGATTTGCAGTTGCAGCACGTCCAAGGTTATACGATTTTCAAATACTTTCTATAAGTTACTTCACGCCATATCAGATGATTCAATGAAGGACATCACCGGCGGAGGCTAAGCGTTTCTTATGTGAAGAGGCAAGATATGCCTCTTGCGCAGAAGTTGCGGTGACGTCAGAAAGACACCGAGCTCTGATTGGCTCTCATTGGAAGGATAGTGGGTAGACCTCAAAGCAAGCTGCCTTGAGGTCTGTCCACTATCCTTTATTCAGAAACAATCAGAGCTCGGCGTTCTGAGGTCACCACAACCCCTGCAAAAGAAGCAGGTGAACTCCTGCTCCGTATTCACCGTTGGGTGTTTCCATGCCAGATCGTGCAATGATAGTGCAGGTCAGATATTTTACACATATATATATATATATATATATGTGTGTGTGTGTGTGTGTGTGTGTGTGTGTGTGTGTGTGTGTGTGTGTGCGTGCGTGCGTGCGTGCGTGCGTGCGTGCGTGCGTGCGTGCGTGCGTGCGTGCGTGCGTGCGTGCGTGCGTGCGTGCGTGCGGTAAAGCCATGTTCTTGGGAGGACATTCAGATATATGCGAACGCCGTAACAATTTGTTTTTTTCCGGAGATAGATATGCAATTTCGAAGCTCGAAGCGTGGAGACAACCAAAGTTTCGCCTATGGTATTTTGCACAGCCGTCAAATTCACACCGAAACATGCATAAATAAAAGAAAGAAAAACCACACTTCCGTCACACACGAAGTTTGTCGGGTAACTGTTTCACTGGTGTCGTACATCAGCATCCACATGGTAGCTATGATCAGGGGCGTTCAGTTCAGTCGAAGTTGTCTCTGGAGATGTTGGGGCTACACCAGAAGTCGCAGCGTGAAGGGTTCCAAGATCAGAGTCGAGTTGTGAGGTCACCCTCTTGAAGGAACTCTAGCAGGGCTTTGCAAGTAAGTTCGACGCGTCACTTTCCTCCAGTCGGGAAGATTAGCTGGGGTACGTCATAACCGCTGCCTTAGCAGTCTGTAGAGTGTTGTGAAGTATGGCTCTGGTGCTATGATATTTTGGACATGCCCAGAGTACGTGTTCCGTGTCCTCTGAATTCTTGCAAATGTCGCAGTTGGGATCGATTGTTCGTGGAATCTTGTGAAGGGTCCTTCATGTGAAGGGACATCGAGCTCGTAAACTGTGAAGAAGGCAAAGAGTCTCTTCGGGTGAGCTTGGGCTCCGAGACGAGAGGAGAGGGATTACTCACGGCGACCCCGCTGTGGGGGTGTCGCATCTCACAATCCTCACTGAAGTTCGGAATCAGAAATCTTGGGACGTCCTGAGGATGAGCCTCAGCGGCAAGAGAAATCTGCTTTCTTCGTTGTGCTTGATGCCTCAGTGGAGGGAATCCACTGTAAGACGATACGCCATCCTTTCGCTTCGAGTTTGTGGGCTATAGGAGCAGCCTCCTGTGCCAGGGGTGGGGCGTTATCCAGATTTTCAATGTGGCAAAGGACACTGCGAGAATCTGTCAGAATTACTGCCCCTTCCAGGCTCTAGCTCTATTAACGCCTTAAGAGCCTCACAAATGGCTACCAACTCAGCTGTCGTTGATGTAATCCCAAAAGTTCAGCCTCCCAGCCTGCTTCACTCGATCGATGGAATCACGAAGGCTGCTGTGGACGTCATCGTCTCGGGGATGGTTGACCCACCCGTGAAAACGTGCAACCAGCTGTAATACCTTGTGTCGATCTCGTCTACGGCGATCGATCGATCCACAGTAGGATACCGTTCTTTTGCTGTAGACATGAGAGAGTACCTGTGATGTCCAAAGGTGGGAGAGTAGTGTGTGGCGGCGGTGATGGAAGGTGTCGTTTTTTGGGTGGTCCAATCTGAAGCTTAAATGCCGCTACGGTCATTCCAAGGTGGGGTAGTGGTTGGGAAAGAAGCTTGAACAGGTAGGATGCTGCTGAGGGGGCTTCATGCAGTCGTAGAACGTGCTGCATTGCTCGTTCTACTCTTGCATGAAGCGAGATGGTAGTTGCCCGTGTCTCCACAAGTGTAGCCACATTTTCGGAAAACCGTGGAAGCCCCACACATAATCTGAGGGCACATCGGTGGAATCATTCCAGCTGATGCATTTGATGTCTCCCTATTTGCAAGAGTGGTACAGCATATAATATCCGTGAAAGGATGAGTCCGCGGTACAGTGCTAGGAGGCCTTGTGGAGAGGTTCCGCAGTTTTTCCGACGAGATGATGAGGTGATTCCACTGCGTGAGGAAGCGGTTTTTGCTCTTTCAAATCTAAACGATCATTGCGTTAGCATTTTCTTTTCAACGTTTTACAAAGTGAGTTATACCCCATTCATACAGACCGTAAAGGTACCTTTAGCTAAGGGACCTTTATCTCTGCTGAGCCAAACAATTAACGACCTTCCGCGCAGGGCGTGTGCTCCATGACCGAAGAGCATGGGCTGGATTCGCTGTATTCTTGCAAGGGACATATATTAAAGGTGCCTTTATGTTGACCGTGTGAATGGGGTATTACCCAGCCCGGGCTTTGGGTTGGCCCGGCCCCGCAGTACCGGAGACTCTAATGCGCGCGTCATCTTGCCACCCTCAATACCTAAGGCCATAAAAAGACGTCAGGATGGTGTCATGTACGCGCTGCTCACACGGGCGACACGCGCTTGGCGGCCTGAAAGATTCGCGTATGACATAACGACTGGTGGGATGTTTTTCGTGTTTTCTCATGCTTAGTTACATCATCGGGGAAAACAGAGCATGCTATTTCTGATTCACAGAATAAAAATGCTTTAGAATTCACCTCTAACTTTTTTTTTTCTTGAGGAGCCTCTTCAGCTTCCGCTTTAATGGCGTACCCGATGGAATGCAGATAGAACTTGATAACCACACGGGTTTTGTTATTTGCCAGTTTTCATGTCAGTTTATACAGTGGCTGCCCGGGTCATCTGTTGTGAAGGGAGAGTCATGTGCTTGGGAGAAGAACTAACAGGCCATACACTACTAGGGTGTTTCCCGAAATTCGGAGCGAAATCGGTCGTGTGAAAAGTTCGCATCGTACCCAAAAAGGGTTGATATAATATTGGTTCACTGCCAATGAGCAGATTTAGAAGAAAAAAAAGTGTTTGATTATAATTAGATTAATAATTACTCACTAATTAACTGTATAACTAATACATTTAAAGGTTGCATTACAACTGCGAACATGATGGGCATAATTGAGAACTAATGCCTAGAACACCCACATTATAGAAATATAAAGCAGCTCCGTAAAAACAGTCAATTGGGACCTGTTTTTGCAAGCGTGTGTGTGTGTGTGTGTGTGTGTGTGTGTGTGTGTGTGTGTGTGTGTGTGTGTGTGTGTGTGTGTGTGTGTGTGTGTGTGTGTGTGTGTGCGTGCGTGCGTGCGTGCGTGCGCGTGCGTGTGTGCGTGTGCGTGCGTGCGTGTGTGCATGTATGCGTTCGTGCGTGTGTGCGTGCGTGTGCGTGTGCGTGTGTGTGTGTGTGTATGTGTTTGAGGAGTCAGGTGGCCCTTCGCAAGGAAGCGCAAATATAAAACTAAACTATGGACACCATAAGGTTTACACTCTGACGATGCGAGCAGCAGCGCTGTACTGCAGCTTTGTCGGTTCTAGAAAATGTATCTTTGAAGCCGACGTCCTGCGACAGAGCCCCCATAACAAAGACAAAGCTAACTCAATTTGAGTGAAGGTTTGTTCTCGATTTTTTTTTTTTTTGAAGGAGCTAATATATTACTCAATGTTTGGCCATCAAAAGTTGGTTCAAGTAAGTGTAAACGGTTAAGGAGAGTTTAAAGAAAATAAAAGTGGAGTTTTTTTACTGCGGAAATTGTTATATGCTAGGATCTAAAAAAAAAAGCGTCCATGGATGTTAACAAAAAAAAAACAATAGAAAAACGTTTTAAACGGCGCTTTTTCGTTCCGGAATTAGTCCGGGACAAGTATAAATAAAAAGAGAGGGGCAACCCGCGAGAGTCCAGCCTTCCTTGGCATTATTAGATGAGCGAGGGTCTTGATCTCTCGCCAATCATCTACGGTCACTAGACTCAGCTAAGAGCGCGCTGTGACGAAGCTGAGGACAGATTGCGCCGATCTACCCTATCTTTCTTTCCTTCCGCGATGCCGATAAAGAGACTTGGGGCTCTAAGCTCGTCAAACACAAGGGATTGGAGCCAAAGTTCACGGAGCGCAACTGTTGGACTATCACGACGATGACTTCGTGCTTTTGTCGCCGGCGTCCAAGCGGCGCTTGCTCCGCGGCTACTTTCAGTTCCAACCTTGTGTTCGACTGAGTTTTGGGGCCCTTGGGCTCAATCAGGGAAGAAAAAACCTGTCCTCCAGAGTCAGTGACTCTCGAAAAATTGGGTTTAGAACTTGCTCATAAGTGACCGCACAAACAATGATCACTTTGGTCGCTAAGAATTAAATAAAGACAATTACACAACGAAGGCGTGTAAGAAATAAATAAAAGAGTATTAAACAACGTAAGTCGTTAGCACGTGTCTTCATTGCAGCCATATGTAAATCGTAAAGATGTCGTATAGTAGATCGTAAGGATTGTCCTAAAGTTGTCGTAAAGATAAACAGCTTCGCTGCTCCTCCATCTTTACATGAAGTGGATGTGGCTCTACAATTTGTTTTGTAATATTGACGTGCAATTTTGCCGCAGGTAAGGTAAATGAGCTGCGTTTCTGCATTTCATGCCGCAAGCACATTAATGGCTAGAGCATTTTTTTTATATATTCGTAAAATGCATTTAAAGAATGTAATTTTGATATATTTTGAGGGGAGTTTTTTATGTAAAGTAGTTCGCTGATTAATAATTTGTGAATTTTTTCTCTAAAATGTGTTTATTTGACTTTTTGTTTTTTTATAGAAAGTTTTGTTGTAGTTTTTTAATGTCTTGTGTAAATGTTGTGAACCTTTCACGAAATTCACTAGAAAAATATTACTAAGAGCATTCATCGGTCTGAAATCGATAACTGTGCGAAGTACCATGGCGGAACCTTGGTAATCTCCACGCTTCGAGCTCCGAACTTTTGTATCTCGCTGAAGACAATTAGCAACGGCGTTCTCAAATAGCTAAAACATCAGGTTAGATTTTTTCAAGAACATGGCTTTAATATATACTTTTTTACATAAATATAGATTTAAAAAAAATGGCCCGGACCACCACTGCACGATCTGACGTGAAAACAGCGAGAAAACAATTTAATATCATTGTTATTTCCTCGAAACGCATCGTCCGTCCAATATCTGATATTGTATGCCCCTCTGCATGAATAATTGAATTCGAAACTGCTTCAATTGAATCCTAGCATAAGCAGGTGCTTTCGTTGGCAACATTGAAGCTTTGACGTCACATAACGCAAAGCATGCATATCCATCCTGTCATTAGCCCGCGAGGTGAATTAAGCACGCCGTAGCGTGCTTAATTTTTGTTGGTGTGCTCGACTTGTTTCGTGGATTAATGAGATTTTGTTGCTCGGTTGGGTGCCACATCCACCGGGCAGCTCCTGCGATCCCAGACGTGACGTTCCACACTTTTCCGCGAGACGTGCAGCGACGAACAAAATGGATCATCGCCGTGCGTAGGGAGCACTGGGTCCCCGTCAAGATCGAGTTGGCGCTTATGCAGCAATCATTTCACAGAGAGGCTACGAGCTCAGCCGCCGACAGAAAGGCTCGTACAGCTGGTGTGATACTGTGCCAACGATATTCAACAACGTCCTCCCACTGCTCGCCAAAATCAGATCAATCGGTTTGATTATGCAGCAAAACCGAAACCAACAGATAGGCCATCTTGAAACGATGCCAAGAAGTTAGTATTTAGCACGCGTGCAGCCCGATTCTGTTTACCCGCGTGTGAAAATGGAGCGTGGCTACGATTCACCAAGCTAGTCCGAGTGAAGTGATGATCTGCGAAGTGTTACAGGCATTTTGAGCGATTCCCACTGTGCCTTCGATAAGCGGACATCGCCTCCAAGGAAGGCTGTAGGACCGTTCGTCGAATGGCAATTCGTCACACGTCGACTGGTAGCAGGGCTATTCGTCACATAGGGAATTCGTCGTGAAACATTTCGTCACTCGATAATTCGTCAAACTTTTAACGGATATTTCTTATTTTTGTAGTGTTTAGGATTTTAGCGAGCATGGGGCTTCCAAGTGAGTACAATAGACCAATCTCGCCAGCCAGCTTGACTACGTCACCGCTGCCGCAATGCAGCGGTGACGTAGTACAATAACCTTGCTGGAGCTCTGCGCTTGTGGAGCACGAGACGGCACGAGCGCTCGCATATACGGCCGTCTGCCTCCCGTGAACTACGTAAAGTTATGGCTGCGTCACGCATGCACCGAACGCTTAGTCGGATCGGTCTACTACCAGCGACACCCTTCCTTGATTGGATTATTTTTATTGACACAAGTAATTAGAACTTTTACTAATTCCTAATAGACACCTGACTAAATAGGCTTTCTGAACCAGAATCTTGGCAACATCTTTAAGTCATCCATAAGAAAAATTAAATGTTTCGGTCGCGCGTGCGCAATTTGTCTGTGTCGCGCATGTAAACGAGGCTACATTTTTCCCCTGTCGCGCATGTGCAGTCTGTGGCTGTGTCCCGCATCAACAGTTTGCGTCGCGCATGCGCAGACTGTCTGTTTCACGCACTTGGGCGAGCTACGTTCTGTCTGTGTTGCTCGGTGCATGCGCGACCTTAATGTCTCACATGCGTAGTTTGTGTCGCGCATGCAAAGCCTGTGTCGCGCACGTGGACGAGCCACAATCTCTCAGCTTTAAGCTCCTTTCTTTAGCTCTTCTCTCTGTGAAGAGCTAAAGAATGTTTCAGATTTCAAAAGACGACCCCGCTCGCAGCTTGGCCGAGCGTCATTCCCGTCATAGCTTACTCCTGTTTTTGGGACTCCAGGAACTCCCAGAGATTCGGGAAAGCACAACTTACGGCACCAATAAAATTATACTAGCGCACACAAGCTCGGGGCACGTGGAGCGAAAGCTCGCGCTGCGGAACCCACGGATACTGGGTCCCATCCCCACCCCTGCCCGTTTCGATCTGGATGAGCATCGTACCGGCGTGCGGTCGTGTATCACTACTGCATGGTGCAAGTTAAAGACCCCAGGCTAGCGGTTGTGCTGCACTGGCTAAATTGTCCATCTACAGCTGGGAGACTCGTCGCCCGTTGAGGCAGACCAAGTTCTAGGCTGTTTAAGCATACACAAAGCCCTTTTTTTTTACAAAAATTACATAGATAAAATTATATATATAAAATTATAGATAAAAATTGGTAATATTGCGCGTGCGCGATGAATAAGGTAAACAGAAAACAAATTCCAACAATTCCCTTTATCTCCGATTTTTCGACAAGGTGTCCCAGTGAGTAATCGCGCTATGACAAATTGCCCTGCTACGAGTTGCCCTATTACGAATTGTCCTTCGACGAAAAGCCCGCATCCCTGAGGGAACGACACGCAGCCGCGTCGACGATCCAGTGAATCCGCCGATATATGCTCAGGTCGCTTCAATAACAAAAAGCTACAAAAGATTTTTTTTTTCTTGGGGGGGGGGGGGGGAGAACATTGCCAATGTTTTTGTTCTTTCCGACTCGATGTCCTTTTAATTTGGCGCACTTTCTTTAATTTCTTGGTGTGAAATCGCCAGAGCGAAGGAACGAGGTAACTAAAAATCACACGAGATTTTCGATGTTTCTTTGTTTGTCAAGTTTTTGAGAAGTTCCTCTGATTCTGATATTAAGCTATCAGTTATTACTGCTTACGTCCATATCTGCTTTTGCGGCTTTTGTCAGCCGACACCGCCTGATGAGGACCTGTGCTGCGGAGAAGTCGCAAAAATGGTCCCACTTCTGGGGTAAGAGGGCATCACACGCAACGATTTGATTAGAGTGCTGTGCCTTCACCGAGAGTCGCTGGAAGTTCATATCCTCATGACAGAGCACTACAATTTTGCGGATATGGAGACACAATGAAAACACGTAAATACTTAATATCAAAATCATGGGGTCTATGCACTTAATATTTGGTAAGGTTGGTACGTTACATTGCCATTTTTAGAGCAGAGGACGAGCTGGATATATTAAACAGAAGGAAGCTGGAGTGGAGAAGAGAAAACCGTCTCTCTACTGCGGACTTCAGTCTGCTCCCCTCCAGCTCGTCCCCCGTTCTAAAGCTCTCACTGTTTATAGGCCAGTGACCGAAATGATAGCCCCCAGTGATTAAAATTGAACATACTAATCACAAATGCAGGCTTTTGTGAAGAAATGGGCTGCGCAAAAAACAAGATATTTGCTTTTTGCACTTTTGGCATCGGTGTTCTTGGAGCTTTGTGCCTATGCATTTTCAATTTTCTTCCACTACGATATGTGTGAAGGTTTAAAAAAAACGGAGTCTTGCAGAAAGCGAAGCCCCCTTTTGTGTCATGGCGTCAACAGAAACACACATGGCGGCACCCATGGAACAGAGCAGACACTTGTCTTTGGGAACCAAAGTAGTCAGAGAGTCTCCATGTGACTTTCAACAAATATAAATTTGTGCTGGGAGCTTTAAAGCTTTGCGTAATAATCCAAATGATTTCCTTCCAGAAATCCGGAATACAAGGCCTACAGGGTCTTTGTGCGCTGGGTGTGGTACCACTGCGGAAAATCGAATCGCCACCGCTTGCCGGGTTGCTTTCTAAGGAAAATAAGAAAGTAATTTTCAGCACCCTCTTAACAACTGTTTTCTTGGACATAGGTGAGTCTTCTAGGTATGCTGTTGGCTGGTTTTGTTGCAGATACATTCTTAGACCCCTTTATTGTACTAAATGTTTATTCCAATAAAAAAAATAAAGAAAAGGTAAATTCAGTTTTAGGAGCTATAACCACTGACATTATAAGAATGCCAAGGGGAGCTATCAGAAATTCGGATCCAAGCACAAACCTTTTCCTTTTAAAGTGCATTGGCATGTGTATGTGGCATCAAAATAGCTACAGCTATGCATATGCAATCACAAAACGTACAACAGGATAATAACTCCTCCCTGAGAGTATTATCCTGTCGGTCAGCATATAAAGTACATCATCAAACAATAAAACACCAGGAAACCACGATAAGCCTCACTGTAAATGATAGTGCACATCTTTAGGCATGATCAAACTAAACCTGTATGTATGCCTTTATTATAACAACAAATGAAAACTACATCCAGCAGGTGGGGCAGAATTAAACAAAACAATATTTAAGGAAGCAAGAATACACCAGGGTTCCTCAGAAGCTGCAATATGCATTCAAACATACATCCAAATGTTTGGGGGGACAGTCCACAAAAAATGAACTGTGGTTGCTCCTTGAGCCATTTGGTCACTGAAGCCGTCTGCATCGGAGTAGAATATCGAACCTTTAAGGGTGAAAATAAACGAAAGTCACATGGTGACATATCGGGACTTTAAGCTTGGTGGTGCACAACTTTCCACCTTTTCTACACTTACACATTTTGCACAATGGTCGCGACATGCGGACGAGCATTGGTATGCAACTAAACTACACCAGACGAAAGCATGCCGGGTCACTTATTTTTAATGGCTCTTTGCAGCTTGTCCAATGTGCTTTTGTAGTGGTTTGCAGTAATGTTCACATCAGGCTCTTTAAAGGCAGCAAACTAAGGCCCTTCATGGTTAGAAAATGTGGTTAGCATAAACTTACCGGGCCATGTGACATATTTTTTGTTTTGTTTTGGTGATCTGGAATGTTTCTATCGCATGCTTGCTGTTTTGATGGAGGGCTTAAAGCAGTGACACAAAGTTTCATCGCTAGCCACAACGCGTCCCAGATATGCATCAACCTCTGCTTCATACCGACTTAAGTGGTGTAATCTCCAACCTATATCATTCTTCCTTGCGGTGGTCGTTCAGCATTCGTGGAATCCATTGTGAACACACCTTCCGATACTTCACTTCTTCCTAACCACCACTTGGAGTCCCAAATGACATAGCGAACTTCTCTACCATGGAACGTAACCTCTGACAAAGATACTCACGTATTGTTCCATTAGTCTTGGTGATAGCATCATTCGTCGCAGCAACATACCCTGGCCCTGCTGTTGAAGATCCTTCGTCTCCGCGCCCTCTCAGAAACATTTGCACTCAGTTAGTCACCATGCGCTGCCTGCATTCTGTGGTAAATGTCGATTGGACGGACACCCTTCTGCGGTTAGGATCTGAATCGCCTCTCGCTGAGCCACCGTGGGTGGATTGCTAATCACACCAACCATGTTGCCAATGGCGTCCAACACAAGCCAGACATGCGAGGAGAACGAACGCTTGCTCAGTTGTTCTTTGCCTTGCGCTCGTCACGATAACTGCGACATTAACGAACCACTTGTGCACCTATCTTTGTGGCGCGCCACAGACGGCATTTGATTTGATTATGCTTCATAACTTATTTACCCTAACAAAGATTGATCCTATATAAAACTCCCACAGAGCACATTGTCCTGGTTTAAGAAAAATACAATATCCCTCTAAAACTAGATGTACTATAAACAGCGCAGAGCCGGTACTAAATATGCAGGTTCACGCAAAGCCATGGCTACTATCGGATGGATATATAGTTGATTAAAATTTCCTATATCGTAGCAGTTTTCATGAACAAACTCAAATCACTTTACTTTCCCACAGATGGTATGCATGTTAATACCATATCTTCCAGTGTATAAGTCACAGTATTTTATCCAAATTTCTGTCGGTGCGTCTTATATGCACTCTTTTTTTAAGTATGAACCTTTACTGTACAATGTGTATCAACATTTATAACGAAGGAAGAAAGGATACCGCCGATGGCCTCCTCTTTCGGCGGTTCCGTGTGGGACCAGCGGCTCAGGCGGAACCACAGTAAAGAAGTGCGACTTCTATACTAACTTTTTTGTTAATGTTTATAGGGGCCTGCGGTAAAACTTACAGACCGGAAAGTATGCTATTTGCCATTTCCAAACGAAAGACAACACTGCAAAACAAGAACGTCCAATCAAAGCTGAGAAAGTTTTAGGTTTTCAGTCACAAATTAATCGCGCAAACATCTTCACACAACAATACGTGAGATTGAAGCTCTGCAGAAGGAACCAGGGTAAGAATAATGCGACATTCAAACTGTATGGCAAAACTATGACGCTGCATAGAACGAAAACACCATAATATGGAAAGCCCGTAGACCGGCGTAACTATTTGTAACTAAGAACAGCCAGCAAGAAAAATTTCCATGCAGCAAAAACGAACACACAATTAAATGTTGCACAAGTAACTGAGACAATGACACTTACAGGTGAAACTGAACAGCATCAGTGAGCTTTTTGGCCTAGTATGAAACAAAAATATCATTTCAGATTTATTCATGAACGTTGGTTTGCAACTTCCTACATTAAATTCTTAATCACCGCAATGTCCTAATTCTTAATATAGGATACCACCTAACTGTACTTACGCTACAGTCCTTCAAAAAAAAGAGGGCTTCTGGTCGGTTTTATTTGCAGCGTTTGTGCGCATGGCACGCGATTTACTCGCGTTGCGAAGCGAGGATCATGGGCGTGCTGGTCTGTAGAGATCACACGCTGGGCCGTGGGTTTGTAAACATTGGAATGGTTCATACTCCGTTTCACCTTACAATCAACTGCAAGCAATGGCACGGACCATATCAACCAATTCAGGGCTGCCAGCGTGTCACTCGATTTGTTGGTCCGCACGTCGCCACGTCCGTCCGGGGGCCACGTGCTACTTTCTTGACTCCGGATTGGTCGCGCTGGCTTGTAGCATCCACTGCAGTCTTTTGTAACGTAAAACGAAATATAAAATTACGGAGATCTGTTTTTTTTTTAATACGTATAATGTGGTTATTACGTAGAATGGGTGATTGCTGGGTTAGTTGGCTACAGATCGACATCATTGAAAAAGTGCAAAAAAGACGGGACAAAAGTAGGAAAATGTCACAGACGAGCACTGTGTATATCTTACCTGCATCCTTCCCTTCGCAAGCGCTCCTTGTCCGATCGGTCGCTGTCGCAGTTGTGTGTGTGCGAAACGGCATACGTTTGCTCAAAGCTAACGGCTGTTTTCGAGTAATATCCTGCTAAAGGGCGCGACTTTTTTGCACACTCTTGGGAACTGCATTACAAGAAACGTATTTCAGTAGGGTGCAGCCCAGGAGACTATGAAAATTGAAAACAAAGTACAAGACATCCATCGATCAACGCTTCTTATCCCGACCATCCGACGACCATTTGCGTTATGTGACGTCACGCAGCAACTATGGATGCCAGCCTTTGACACTGGCGAAATTCTGGGTGCAGTTTCGTATACACGCTCATGACAGGTTTAATGAATATTGGGAAATTATTTACCAAAATAAAAATTATATTTGTCTATATGAAGGCCCCTTGACGTAGCGAGCGCAAAAACGTAAGTACTTCCGGTTTTGTTCGAACAATCCGTTTAAGACCAACCGGGAGGTTTGAAGAGAGGGTGGGGAGAAGGGCAGCCGTTGTGTTATCTCCGGCAACGAGCCCCTCCGCCACCCCCCCCCCTTAATTAATAACATTAACATTAATACCCTACATTTTCGGCATTATCACGATGGACAAATAATAGTCTAATTCAATGCCTATCTTTAGAATGGGGGATGGGCGACAACACGCAAGGACCGTTGGACTAAGTATTCATATTCATATTAATATGGCTGCCCAACGTAAAACTACAGCTTTTGAAGTTCAAAACTGTTTTCATCTTCGATTTTTGCTTTGAAAGCACCATTTTAACTTTGTTCCTGAAACTTAACGGAAGCAAAATCTAAACATAGATACACCTAAAAGGAATGAAGACAATAGCTATACGAATAACTTTTGCGCTAGGTAATTTCTACGATACAATTCACTAAAAACAACTTATAAAAATGTAAACAGTCCCATATTAAAGCAGAAAAGGATTAATAAAAATACGTGAGTATGCGCTCCTTTTAGCATGACGTCTCAGCCAAGTGCTTGCAAGTTGATACGCTGGAGGCGATTGAGCCATCGCGGTAGACAGAAGCCGGCCGTGCACACTGCAGTCGACTCCATGAACGACCCAGCGAAGAGGTTGTGAAGCGCGCTGATGGATGAGGAGCGGCACTTGCAGCCGCCCTCATCTCTAATCCAGGGAGCCAACTCGACGCGGCGACTGACCTCCATGGTGCATCCGACGACCCCTCCAGCCATGCGCCGGCTGCTCGGCGCAGCCTGCCACCAGGTCGCCGAGCTCAGCCCGGATGCTTCGGATAGGGATTAGGAGCGTGCAATACTATGAAACATTGGTAGAAATCAGCGGGTCGTGGAAAAGTACGATTAAAAACAAAAAATAAAATAAAGAAACAGATCGATTGTTTCGACAGTTAATGATTTTTTGGGACATTCGCTTAATGTTTTACTGTCTTGGCAAAACAAATTCTGGAACATCTGCTTATTTTGTAGGGTTGGTGTGCTTGAGCTAAACGTGAGGACTCCTCGGTAATGAGAAACTGCACAATCGCGGTGTTTGCGGCGGAGTAAATAATTCCGTCAATTTACTTTTCAGCAGCAAAGACAGCGTCGAAACAAACTAGTAATCACTCAGCGGAAAATTTGTTTTGTTAGAGGAAAAGCAATGCGACAAAGTATGTGTTTTTATGGCGCGCCTCAAATGGCATTTCGAAATACATTTTAGAAAACACCCGAAATAAGTTGTCTGTACAACAACAAATTTAATAAGTTGCTGTACAACAGCAGCATTTTCTAGATTCAGTTGCCACGTGTGCTGCGGAGTAGACTTGAACCACGCGTCGGGCAAGCAGAGGGAGGGTGGTATCTTCATGTAATAACACAGGTGCCACTAGACTTTGAAATTGGAATTACAACTCCATAAAGCTAAGGTACACGATGTACATAGCAGACGCATTTTCTTAAGTACTACATAAGAAAAAAGTCGTCAGATTAATAAAACGTCAGGTTGGATTTTCAGCAATCTGCGAATAAGAGCTGTTACGCTGAAACAGAGTAAATAGAGTGTGGGAGCTTCACTTGTGAAACCATGCAGTTAAGGGTATTCGACACTCACGAGTTTAACGTGACGATTGATTTAAAAATCTTTAAGGTGTAAACAAAAGTTGACACATTGGCACACTGGCACCAACACCGCAATCACGTTTCCTGAGACGGGGGTCACATGGACCGGAACAGGAACCTGTCAACCAGGAACGAACCTGCAGGATGACAATTTCGCCTTGTAAATACTAGGCGCGGTTTATGCCCATGCAGTGATAGAGGTATTTTGCTCAAAGGGGACCAGGATAAAGCCTCAAAAAATGTACGGGGTGTCACAAAAAAAATGTACAGTATTTTTTTACCGCAAAAGTAAACCAGGCATCACCGAACGCTCATTCTCCGCCCAAAGGTAGCGCTAGAGATCACAACCAGATACCAAAGTTTCAGCCCGAACGGACACCTTATTGAAAAGTTATAAGCGATTTTCTGAAAGTTTCATAGGGAAAATGAAGCCCATTTTCGCCCGTTTTTCGATTTTTGGTGCCATAGAGCCCCATGTATTCGAAAACTCCGTCGGCTACGCCATTTTTCCATTGAACTTTTCAGGAAAAATCACGACAACTTGCAGTTAAGCGAGTCGGATCGGGCTGAAACTTTTGGCATCTGGTTGTGGAGCCTCCTGGCGCTCCCTTGGGCGGAGAATGAGGCGTTCGGCGATGCGTAGTTTGATCGTCGTGCAAAAAGAACCCTGTATTTCTTTTTTTTTTTTTTGTGACACACTCTGCATTTGCGCGCATGCTGACAGCGTAGAGGCCAGTGGCGTACACAAGGGGGGGGGGGGGGGGCGAAGGGGCCGCGGCTCCCGAGAATTTCCGAGCCGGGGGGGGGGGGGGGGGAGAGGTTACTGACTCTCGGGTTCATCGATATCAATGTGGTGTTGTGCTATATTTTAAAAGAGCGAGCCAGCTTCGTGCAGTTGTAAAAAAAAAAGGAAATAAGAAAGGAAGGGAATGCAATATGCCAGTTATTTATGACAAAGTAAAACTAATAAAAAAATGTGTAGTTTTAATGTATTTCATGTAATATGACTGGGGAATAATTAATTAACGTATTGGTTGATTGACTAGTCTATTAAAGGGTGGCGATCTGTCGGATTAATTTGCTAATGAACCCCCATCTCCAATCAAGATCCAACGCTTTATGAAAGCTATGGATTGTGCCCGAGATAAAAATATATGTAGGACCAAGGGTTCTACAAGCCACGGCACTAAGATTGTGGAAGCATCCGACTTAATATTTAACTCTTTGCTGAATTTCCACGCGTGTGAAACGATACAACATAGCCCTTAGTAAGAAGAAAAAATACGACAAGTACATCAAACATTTAATAAGAAGGGTCCAGCTTGTGGGGACCCCACAGATCGCGATAAACGTAACCAAAGACCGCAGGCATGCAGCGACTGGGCGTGCAAGCCGCGGCCTCCGCAATCTGCTTTTTGCGTATGTGTGCGTTGTCGCTTTTGCGTTTTCTTCGGGATTGCAATACTAATTTTATATAACGGTCGCTGCGGAGCAGCCGGCACTGCGGGGATTCACACACACGCACACACACACACACACACACACACACACACACACACACACACACACACACACACACATATATATATATATATATATATATATATATATATATATATATATATATATATATATATATATATATATATATATATATATATATATATATATACGCCACGCATATCTCATTTGTTAAATAAATTGTGAGGCAGGCTGCGCTGCGTAGCGTTACTCAGGGAAGAGAAAATATATTTGTTTACTTCTACTTTTATGGCTTCGCGAGTGCCCCAATTGCTCGGAGTCGTCGGGGCTGGTTTGTCGTCGCCACGGAGCGGCCCCAGTGTCCCCCGTCTTAATTGTTCCTCGCGCTGTGCGCTGTGCATGCGCTGTGCAGCCATGCGCTGTGCAGCCTGTGCCTCGCTGTGCAGCCTGTGCCATGGAAACCTTTTTGGAAACTTTGGAAACCTTAGAAATCAACACCAACGAACAAATCACGTGAGATTTTTTGTTGATTAGATCAGGTTAAGATGGGAGTAACTTATGGTGGAGCAGCTTTGCAGTGTTTATCGTCTATCCATTAAGGGATACTACAACGAAATTTCGGCGCTCATTTTTTGGTCTATATGTGTTCAAAAGAGCAGTATCACATGGAACATACCAATATCTTGTTAAAAAAGTCTCGAAAAGGAATTTTAAAACGAATTAAACGATTAGCAAAGAGCACCTGGTGGATGTCGCTAACGCCTCGTTTGTAATGCTCGTCTAGGAACCTTGACAGCTAGTGACGGAAGTCGTCTCGCCTCCGGCCACGACGAGAGAAGGGTGGAAGGAGGAAATCCCCTCTTTCCGAGAATCCTTTTTGTGTGTCGCAGAAGTCGCTATTGTCCCCCTACAAGATTATAGAAGATTAACCCGTCACTCAAAATTCATACAAAAGCAGCCGCTTCGGTGGCTGGACCGACTAGGCCATCCTCTCGACGTCAGCCTCGCCGTAGCTTTGCCTGGCTTTGCTCGTTTGAGACGACTTACGTCACGATTGCGCTGGGCCTTCTCCGAGCGCTTGCCAGAGTGGGCCGTTTATAACGAAAAATACAGCCACCAGGATCAAAATACAAACGGGCGATTGTCATTTACGGATATTGTGGATCATATTCAACCTATTTTTGAACACGACGGGAATATTTCAAATTTCGTTGAAGTATCCCTTTAAGGTGTCCCGCGTTTCTACTCATGCATCATGGTTTTATTAGCCCCGATGACTGAAGGCTTCGCACATTGGAGTTGTGCTTTATAAAATATTTGTTTTGTTATGATTCTTGTTTTCTTCTAACTCTGGTGCCTTCTGTTGACGTGACTTGTAAATAAAAAAGAGTAAAATGCAAGTGCCTTCCTGGTGACAAATTTTCGGGAAAACATATTTATGTATCATAATTATCCCAAAACCAATATGACAACTTTATTTTAATTATTTAATAGAAGAATGCATAGTTATTAGAAAAAAATGAAAATGCTTTTATTTCGTCTTGGACTTTCTTTTCTCGTTTTACCTTGTCCCCCTTTACCCCCTTATCTTCCCCCTGTTGGTCCGGCCCCCCGCGAAATGAAATCCTGCGTACGCCACTGGTAGAGGTCTCCTGCAAAAATGTTCGAGTTCAAGTTTGCTGCCTGCTCCAGTCGGTGACTGGAGTGGCGGCGCCGGTATGGGCCTAACCTTCCTCCGCGGGCCGCTGTAAAGATGACAAAGCGGGATCTTTGAGCACCGCGGGACAGCCCACCCTCCCCGCCAGGCGTCGACAACAGGCGCTCGTAAACCAGGAGACCGGGGGCCTCGAGTGGGCCTGGCCGGCTCCTCCGAGTCTGCATAGCTTTCGTTTGTCTCCCCCAGCTCGCTTTGTTTTGCGAGAGCGAGGCTCTTGTTTGCCCCAACACTACGTGCACGCATAAAGCCCAATTTTATCTCTATGTATTTTTGTTTTTTTTAGGGGGGGGGGGGGAGGTTGAAAATGTGCTAGAATGAAGAAACGGTGTTAGCCTCCAGGTGAGACCTTGGAGCACAGAGAAGCGAAGATGATTTTTTTTTTCATTTATTTAGTCACAAACATGAATCTTACAACGTCTGCTTCCAGAAATGCTCCTGTTCTTCAGTGTGGCTTCAGCGGTTTGGGAATCTAGACTGAAACACGGTGGGAACGAATACTTTTTGGTCCTTGAACTGCTATGACAATTGTGGATGGCGCTTGAGTTGTTTGTTTCTGGCTAGAAACAAACGATATACACCAGTATTTCCACCTGTACATAATTGTACAGGTGGTTTGTAATTGTCCAACATAGCACATTGTATACTTGGATTTAGACAAAATATCAACCTAAACTTAGCACCATCGAAATAAGATTGAATAATTGAAGAAAAAAATGTATTTGGTATTTCCTTACGAATAAATGTGCAAGCAGTTAAATAACGCAATGTTTGCTTCACCTACGTTTTCCGCGGGCAATTCCTATTTATTGCTGCTCTTCCTCGCCAAGTAGAATAATATTTTGTCTGGTGGTGGGCGATTAGTTTTTCCTCTTTTCGCGGAAACAATTCAAAGTTCACAGTATCCAGTGCTACGAACGCTACAGAACGATGACTTCGAGCAAGCTATAATTAAGAGGCAGCCTTCTCTTGTAATATCTGCTTTACGTGTAAGCTCACCGTCCTTGTAATATTTTTTTGTTGTTGTTGAGCGTGAGTGCCATGAACATTATAACCCTTCATCTTGCTAGATTGTGGCGGAATAAAACAACAACAAACCTATTTGATGTAAAGCTATAGGGATCATTGTAATTCACGATAATGATGTCGGGTGCTAATGCCATTACAGTAGTCAGAACACCGGCAAGGGCTTGGGCAAATCAAAAACGACCACAAAGTATGCATCTCTATCCCGAACAGCACTACAAAAATAGCGCTCGCGCTGCCAATTCGGGGATCACACTAACAGATTTGCTGAAAACATGGAAAACATTAAATTTTGCTAGAATTAACACTCCGCATCTATACCTATATACTCACCCATATCGGAAGGCATGCGCCGGTTGTGGCAGATGTAAAACCCCTCAAGCAAAGTTGGCTGTCGCCATTGCTAAACACGTAGCGTGTGATGGGCATCCGAGTTCATGCCGAACTCTGACGCCACCCTCGTGTACAATGCACGATCAGAGTGCGTAAGCAAGCAATGGCGGACAGACGGTGGCGTGACCTTTCTGAAAAGGCCTTACAAGACCCATTTCAAAAGTCCGCGATGGACAGTTGAGGGGCGAGGTTGTAGTTGAGTGGCTAGAAAGCATTCAGGGTGTCATCTTCACACCTTGGGCGCTTGCAGACGTAAAGGAACGTATGTTTGCGCTTCTTCAACTGTCTCGTATAGGTGTGAATTAAAGTTTCTCGGGTTTGATGTGCGTACGTGATAGGAATTATGTCACCTTTCTTGTTTTAGGATATCGCGGTTTAAGTGTGCGTTTCCAATAAACTTTCATTTGTAAAGGCTTGTACTCCATGCAAGCGAATATGCGGCAAACAATCGATAAACTTAGTCTGGCGTCGAGTTGAATATCCGCTCAGTGCAACAATCATTGTTCTGAGGGCAGGCACGGAGCCAACTTCGCCACGCGAAATTCGTCGCGTTTTCGGCATATTCGCTCCCCTCAGTCCAGTTTCACGTCAGCTAGCGCTCGGTGTGTTGGGGCCTCATACTTGAATGTTTGCTGCGGTTAAGCGCGTAGCTCAAGCGTGTACTTTGTAGCCTTTACCGATCTACACAATGAGGTAAAATAAAAATAAATAACAATTAGTTTTCTTTTGTTCCTTTTGGGGGGGGGGGGTATTTAGTATTGGTACTACTTCGTTTCACCCTACGAGGAGGTATGCGCGTGCTTGATCGAACAAAGCGTCGCTCTGATACGCACATGGAAGCAATACACCACGTTATTAATAACTGGCTTGCAATAGGACCTGGCTGCTTGAGTTTTTGACTCTATAGTCTGTAGTAGGGTGAGACAAAGTACGGCACAGAACCATGAAAGTTACCCTTGGATATTCTCATGAACGAAGCAAAGCCGCGTGATGTACCATAGATAGGACTTTCTGCGCTTCAGAGAATCAATTTTACACCCGCTTCAGCACTACAAAAAGGAAAATAAAATAAACATTAAAGTGTTTGGAAAAGAAAGTAATAAAGGCGCTTGCCGAAATGTGCGTAATATCCTGGATTTGTAATACAAAACAAAAAAAGAAATCAATACATATTTTTGTCATTTCTTGCGTCTCATTGTCGGTACGTAAAACCTTACAACTGTAGCCTCATTATGGCTAGTACAGTCATCACTTTGCTGAAGGTTAAATAAAATTATGTCAGCTGTTATTACTGAGAAGTGAGAAGCGAGCGTATGCCTCAGTGAGGAGGTTCTCCATATTCAGCGCGAACAAACAACTGTTAACCAGTAACTCGGACTATAGTTCACTCGGGTCAAGACATTGCCGTTGCGACGGTGCAATGCACCGTCACAACCCGAACGTTTTGTCGTTCTCGATCTTCCGCCTATACAAAATGTCAGTGCGTTGCAGACTTCGCGTTGCGTCAGCGACATGTGCACGAGCAATGCCTGGGAAAATAATCTTTGGCGCCCTCGACCGCGCAACCCAATGGCCGGAAGACCTCACGGACCAGTTCTCCGCGTCGCGTCCCATCGAAACAGAAAAGAATCCCTTCTTTGTCCCACAGAACCAGCCAGCTGCGAGCACAACCGCACGCCAGTCTGCCCTCGCACTCCGCCTCTTCACCCTTCCTCCCACACTTTCGCCCGCCTCACTCCGTAGGCTACATCCTCCACCTTCCCTACCCTCCAGCCGTCACCCCGCTCTCTTCCGAACTGCTCTCATTCAGACGTCGCCGCCAATTTCAATCCGACTGACACAAAAGAGAAGCGCTGGACGGCTATGGGTACTGGTGCGGCACGTCTAGAAGACTACCGCACCGACTTGCCCCGTGTGCAAACAGAGTTCAGCAACGGCGGCCTTCGTCCATAGACGTACCTTCTGCTAGTGGCTCCCATAGAACAAGTGGTGCGCGTCGCCGAATATGCGCCTCGGTCTTTGCCGCATCCATCAGGCCAAGGGGCACGAGTCTTCCAAAGAAGGGCGCGCGCCCGGGAGACGGAAACCCTCGGCGCCCCTACCACAGTCCAAAGACTAATGGAAGCTGGCGGCCAGGTCCGTCGGTGACAAAGCACGGTGCGGACCCTTTGTTCCGGGAGCCGGACTGACACCGTGATGAGGAACGGAATGGCACCTTGATCGATCGTGGCGACGGCGGCGGCGGAGAAATCGAAGGTGAAACGGTCGGAGGCGGACCTCCGTGGCAATTGCTCGCGCGGTCGTAATTGCCTCCGGAGCGCTCGTCTGTTCTGTCCGTCCGACGTCCCCTCGATGGTATTTCAAAAGAAAGAAAAGGAAACGAAATGAGCTGACAAAGAAAGAAAGAAGCGCGACCATTGTTGCGTCCTCTTGCCGCCAATGCGGCTTTCCGAGCAAGATGCGTCGTCGCAGCAGCAGCAGCCGGACATGAAGCGTCCTGGTCCGAGGCGCCGCTGCAATCTTCTCGGAAAAGGCGGTTAAGATGACATCCGCTTCGCGGGTTTTGTCTCCGGTGACGGGCGGCCACTCTGGTCTGTCTATCTGTCTGTGCCGACCCGCGGGCGTCCCCGGTGGATGGCGTCCCCGAAAGTGGCGGAGAGGAGGGGGCCCTGAAGAAAAGACTTGTCGCTCTGGAAAGGCGACTCGGGGACCTCTTGCGTGTTTAACCTGCCCGTACGAGGGTGTCCGTGCTCTGGCATTCCGGCAAGTGTTTTCGCCGCCCCTCGTGAAAGAGGAGAGCGTAGAGCACAATGACGGAGCGCTCAACTGTCCATCACGGCCTATGTCCCATCGCCGCATCTTGTCACGATGAAGAGCACGCGAGTCTCTGGGCTTAGTCGACCAGAGTACTTCAGAAAAGACAAACAAAATGTCTAGTACCGTGAAACGTTTCTTGGGCTTTCTGAGCGTCTCCTGACGACAACTGTGACGAAATTCGTGCCTGTGATTGGCCTAGATTTAATAAATTGACATTGAATTAGACCACAGCTTGCTGTTCCGTCCTTCGTAGGATTTCGCCAGTTTCGTTAAGGATGGCGAGCACTTAGAAATATATTAGCCGGAACATCCTCAGGTGAAACAGTGGTGAAAGGCAGCTTATACGGTGCTGCCAATAAACGATTGAAAAGAAAGCAAGAGTATTCTGATTCCTTTGAGCGTCTCCTGAGCCACTCCTCAGGTAGCGAACGAAGTATGTTGCAAGAACTCATTTTGTAAGTCGTTTTATCGTCACAACACACACCGTAAAAATACTGTGCGCCCAGGTGGCACGCTTCAAAAGGAATGCGGTAATCAATGCCAAAAAAGGGAAGGCAAAAACAAAACAAAAAAACAACAAGGCACGAGGTTGTCAGCAGTGAACGGGAAATGGCCGAACGCGAAGAAACTCTAAACTTTGTTGAAATGCGGTAACAGCACAAAGAGTGCAAGCGAGCTGGTTAAGAACTAACATAGTAACCCAAAAGCGGGGAAAAACGGGACGGACAACACATAGTTCTAATCACAGCTGTGTGCGTTGTCCGTTCATTTTTTTGACCCCGCTCTCGTGTTACCAAGCCAATAAATAACAGACCCTTTCAAAAGTTTTTCAAGCCAATTTGATGACTATTATAATTCGAGTGCGTGGCAACCGTCGCACGATAATGGTGGTTTCGTGATAGCTGATGTGTGATAAGTTAAACGATACGCACCGAGACGGATAACAGAAACCATGTCCATTCTATACTCCGTTTCACCTTATGTTGTACCGCAGACAAGACTAGAAGCGCGAGCTCATAGCGTTGGGAGCTACTCTTAACGCACGAGAGCTTGTGCCTGCCGAGATGTGCCCTAGAGCAAGGAGCTCGCGCTTGTATAGCCTTTCCTGCGGTACATCATATGGTGAAACAGGTAGCAGACGTTTACACAGCGCGATGCCGATCTCACTAAGTGTTTTCTACACATGCCTGGCACGGCGCCATAACCGGGCCATAACTGTTGTTTCGCAGGAGGCAGGGGCCAGTGGACGAGACAGTTGTGTCGTCCTCGCATCTCCGCCCGTGCAGACCCAGGCAGGGGTTGTCGCGCGCAGAGAAACCTACGGTTCCCGAGGTGCATGCCGGCAGCGGGGGCGCAACGAAACCGGCTACTGAGATCGGTCTTGCGGCGTTTATTTCAGCCTCGTTGTCTAATTAATCAGTTGGCACACACTCTACCCACACGCCCCTTGAGGCGGTGAGTCTTGTTTTTCTTTTTTATCAAGGGCTACGCTCAGGTCAGTGCTTCGTACAAAGTGATTTTGGTTTTCACTATAGAAACTGAAACTCATCGAGAAAGAAATGTACGGTGGAGAATACGTATACCCCGTCTGTTTCTGACGCAGGAAATCGGCGCTTCTCGATGAAATCGCACATTTTTACTGCCATTAGCACGCAAAACGTTTGACGAATATTTGAATATTGGGATGCAATTATAGTGGATGAAAGAATAAAAAGTGCGATGCAACAATTTTTGTACTTTTCAGTAAACTACGTAGCGCTTCGAATTATTCCTTGTGTTTATAAAATGTGAAACACGCGTTAGTTATATTTCCCATGCAACGGCGATCACATAAACAAAAGTTGAAGAAGTACGAGCAGCGTTTACACCCTCATCTCGAAACCAGAATAACCGGCCACGTAATTTATAGCCGATTATATGCCACCAATATTTATCATAGCCGCGCCTATAGAGCCACTGAATGAGCTGACGTTTAGAGTATCGGCACTCCGTTTCTCGACATTGCTTTTGGGCGCCGCCATTTTGGGGCTTGTGCAGAGCAGACGCAACTGCCGATCGTCATGATTTCAAAGTGCGACTTCCTCAGCATTCGATTTGGTTAAGGAAGCTTAGGTAATACTGCTTTGCTTTGTCGCGAACTGTTTGAACATTTCTGGTGGACGGAAAAGCGTTTCCGGTGATTTCAGATAAAGCTGAGGCAACTGGCAAACTGCACGATATTAGAGCCACAATATGGCCAAGTGTCGTTACTTCCAGCGTAGCTTATTTAGTGGCACTAGCCGTGCCCTGGAGTTGACAAAACACAAGGCACACGCTGAGTTTAACACATTGTTCAGTTTCGGCTATTCTTGTCATCGCTTCGATTGGGCACGAGCCACTACCCAAATGCATGTGGAGGCATTGATTGTCACGAGCACAAATCGAATGATCACGCAGTGCTTCGTGTGCACTGTGTGAGCCGCATTAGAATATTATACCCCACTACACGGTCGCCATAAGGTACCTTGCAAGGTCTTTGCTGGCGAATCAGCCCGTGCTCTGGTTCGTGAGCCACGCCACTCGCGGAAGATCGTTAATTGATTGGCCGTCGAGATTAAAGGTCCCTTAGCTAAAGGTACTTTACGGTCGTGTGAATGGGGTATTTGAGTCCTTTAGCAAACCGGTACCGTGTTCCGCGTACCGCACCACTGGAGCCTTAGAAGCGTGCTTTAAACAGTTCGCTGAAAGTCTCTATTGGCGACGTGAGCGATCGAAAGTGTCGCTGTGGTCGGCCCCACCACAATTGGCCGAATGCTGACTATGACGTCAGCAAAGGAATTATCATCGACGCAAATAAGAGGAATGTAAGAACTTAAATTTTGACGGTGTTGGCCGTGTTGCTTTGAGAGCACTATGATTTCAGGCTTTCACCATGCTTATTACGAACACCATCGAACTTGTTGTTCACAAGGTAATGACGTCACGAAAGGTAACCAAACGAAGGCGCCACCGAAACATCTCGCCGCTAATAGGGAGTATACATTAGAGGCCATATTTGCGGGTGCTGTTAGAGCGCATGCTCAGAACGAGCTCACACTAATAGGCTGCTAAGACCGGCACTCTTGATGGTGCGGAATGCACGTTGCAAAAGAACTGTGGAAGCTCGCCATCAGCACGCGATCAGCAGTCGCGCACACAGCTATGGCAGCCAGTGAATACTCTCTATTAGCGGCGATATGTTTCGGTGGCGCCCTCGTTTGGTTACCTTTCGTGACGTCATTACCTTGTGAAGAACAAGTTCAATGGTATTTGTAATGAGCATAGTGAAAGCCTTGAAATCATAGCGCTCTCAAAGTAACACTGCCCACACCGTCAAAATTGAAGTTCTTACATTCCTCTTATTTGCGTCGATTTGATATCCTTTGCTGACGTCATAGTCGGCATTCGGCCAATTGCGGTAGTGGTGGGCCGACCACAGCGACGCTTTCGATCGCTCACGTCGCCAATAGGGAATGTTTACTGGTGGCATTGGTGTGTGCCCTAGCGCGTGCTGACGGCGAGTTTCCACTGGTTCTTCCGCAACGTGCCTTTCGCACCGTCAAGATTGCCGCTCTTAGCAGCCTATTAATGTGAGCTCGTTCTGAGCATGCGCTCTAAACACCGCCCTCAAATATGGCGTCCAGTGAATGTGTCGTCTATTGTCACCAGCGGGGATCGGCAAAGCTTGATGACAAAACCCTGGGGATGGAATTGTTGACAACGCCAACAATGGGATCACCAAAACCTCGTACTCATTTGTTTTTCCAAAGTAAAGACCAAAAAAAAAGTCCGCTTTTATTTTTGAAATTACACGGCGACAAAGGAGCTTCTCGGTTGATGGCGTTGCGTGCGAGTGTACATTAAAGCCTCTCTATCCTGGGAAAAGTGGCACCATTCATCGTTGTAGAAATGCTTGAGGCACGTGCCGCGCGCCACTTCTGGGAAAT
Organism: Ixodes ricinus; assembly: GCA_037355805.1. Taxonomy (NCBI): domain Eukaryota; kingdom Metazoa; phylum Arthropoda; class Arachnida; order Ixodida; family Ixodidae; genus Ixodes; species Ixodes ricinus. The sequence continues at coordinate 9,516 of JAZHYW010002029.1, read as the reverse complement.
TCATGGCGTCTGAAATAAAAATTGGGTTGTGTGTATGTTTATACAGCCCAGAACTTGGTCTGCCTCCAAGGGCGACAGAGTCTCCCAGCTGTAGATGAGCAATTTAGCCAGTGCAGTACAAACCGCTGGCCTGGGGTCTTCAACGGCACCACGCAGTAGTGATACACGACCGCACGCCGGTACGATGCTCATCCAGATCGAAACGGGCAGGGGCGGGAATTGGCGTCTGAAATCCCAGCCCAGTGCTGCGCTGTGCCGCCATGATCTTCCCAAGGGCTGCACGTTGCACGTGTCTCGTGCATCGACGCACCTTGCGCTACTTTTGAAGCATGAAGGGGCTTTAGTGTACATGAGTCCCACTGTGCTGGCTGGCTTGTGTAAAGTGAGAAACCTTCCTGCCCAGAGAGAATCGAGTAAAAGTCTCCGCCGCTCGCACGCGCCCCCTCTGCTGCGCGTGCGAAGTGTTATCGAACGCAGAAATCTAGCGTTCGAGGAGGAACATCAACTGGCTTTCTACCTGTCACCGACTATCAGCGGCGAGATGTTTAGGTGGCGCCCTCGTTCGGTTACCTTTCGTGACGTCATTACCTTGTGAACAACAAGTTCGATGGTGTTTGTAATGGGCATGGTGGAAGCCTGAAATCATAGCGCTCTCAAAGCAACACTGCCAACACCGTCAAAATTGAAGTTCTTACATTCCTCTTATTTTCGTCGATGAGACATCCTGTGCTGACGTCATAGTTAGCATTCGGCCAATTGTGATGGGCCGACCACAGCGACGCTTTCGATCGCTCACGTCGCCAATACTTCGTCTCACCCTAGCATGGACTAACCGCGAAGGCTGCGCTAGCGCGAGCAGCCAGCCTTGACTGCCTTGACTAGAGCACTTTCTGCACGAGTGCTCGTGCAGCCGCCGCAGCTCCGTTCAAAGCGACTCAGCTCGCGCTTTTTAGCACGCGCGGACTAACAAATAGTCCATACTAAGGTGAGACGGCAATGCAGGTTATATTGAACAGCGTTATTGGTCGGCCAGCTGCGTGGTTACCGCTGTAGATGAGCATCTACCAGTGCGGTCACCGCCGTGGCTAAGCATCAGCTAGCGGTACACGAGCTCGCACGGCACACGCTATCGGACGACGCAAGCGGTACGATCTCATCAGATCGTGCAGTATTACCCAAGCATCAAGGAGAATGCAGGGGATTGGTGTTCCACGCGCCACACGCGCAAGCCTTCCCCGTATAAAAGATTCGAAGTAAAAAACTGAAATTAAAGCGCTGACGAACGCGCGCTGCAAGATGGCATTTGTTTTAGGTATTTGCTTTAGAAAAGTTGCTACCGCTGAGGCCAGCACGTGCGCGCGTGGAACACCAATCCCTGCATTCTCCTTGATGCTTGGGTAAGACAGCAAATGGTCTATTGCGGCCAGCCAGAAAGTCCGCGTGCATAACGCACAAACACAGCAGTGAACGCGCCCTCAAACGCCTTTGTAGAAAGGTGTATACACTAGGGTGCCTCAATGTCCTCCTTCTGTTTAGGGTGATGCCACCCTTTGTAGTACCCAATGCCGACAGCACGCGCTCACAAGGAAAATACAAAGAGAATCGACGAAAACAAAATGTCGCCATAGCACAGTCAGCGCCACAGACGCGTGAAGGGACACGCTCTTTCACGCGCTTCTGAACAAAAAAGGAAAATAAAAGTGTGGGACAAAATGGCCGGATGACTCCCAACCCTAAGCAAAGCGCACATGAAGGCACCCTAGTATACACCATTCCAATATTTACAAGTCCTCACCAAAGCACGCGCATGTTTGTCGCTTCAGAAAGCGAGCAAATCACGCGCCATACGCACGAACGCTGAAAACGGAGTCCGCCAAGAGCCCTATTTTAGAAGGGTAGTACATAACCATATCGGAATATGGCCTACTGAACGGTGCCCTCGAAGGTAACTTCAGAAAGTTTGGGACCGCACATATGCTTACTCAGAGAAACAGAAACATGGTAAAGCCGGTGTGCCCACTCTTTGAACGCGTTGGGAATGTGCGATCGCAATGATTATGCTTCAGAGAAGCAGGAAACTCCTGGCTGCCTGGTGCCTTTGTCTCGTCATTATCGCCTTTCACGTGTGAGATAAATGTCTTTATGAAAACAAAGTTTCAAGAAAGTGTCATTAAGCGGGACGGAAAATAAAAATCAAGAGGATTTAAATTGGTCATTGAAATCACAATGTAGATGTTAATAATAATAATAACAATAATAATATAAAATAATAAAAATAATAATATATTTATTGCGGGTGCTTTAAGTACATCAATGAACAATAATAGTAAAAACTATAAAATAATTAATACAATATGTTGTTTTTTATTCCCAGAATTTGCGTGAAAAGAGGATAGCTTCAATATTAAGCTTGACGGGTCCTCCGATACATAGGTAATTGTTGACCCAACAGTTTGTGCAATGTACGAAAACATGAACACAAATGCAGTAAAAATATCACTACTGGAACCAGGACAACATTTAAAACACAGTTGTTATGTTCAATGACTTTGAAATTGTTCAAAATACGCTATTATTTGTAAAAACAGCTACAACAACAACAACATGTCACTTGACCATTTTGTAGAAACTGTACTCAGATCTATGTTATATCAGTTTTACTATGATAATTTATGTCAAACCTTTCCCAAAAAATAATAATAAAAAAAATGTTTGTTATTTACCGCTAGTATATCATTTCATAATTCTCAAGTGCATTTATTTTTTTGTATCTAAGTAAAAATTAATTAAGCAAGATATATTTGTATTATTCTTAACCTGAGCAAAAAGCGGTTCTTTTCTAAGAAAAATATGAGAGAGGAGACCGTTCGTTAATTACATGAAATTCTGTGCAAAAAAACCAAAAAGGCAAAAAACGAAAAAAAAAGGTTTGGTGCGAGTGCACGCACAGAAACGCCAGAGAGAGAGAGAGAGAGGCCGGGAAGCAACACTTAGTCAGACAGAACAAGATTTACATCTAAGGTTAATCTTGGATCGGCCGGCATATTCGTTTATAATGCAATTAAATGCAAAGGCGCAAGCGAGCTGAACAAGAATGACGAAAATAATCCCTGGAGAAGGGGAACAAGAGGGACAAAAGGACAAACACAAATCTCCAAACACAGCTAGAGTGACTGGTGCGCGACCGAAAAAATCCGCCTGGTTTTGGCATATTCGTCTCGTCTTACAGAAGCTCGACTTTTTTTTTTGTTCTAACAACAATTTTGTGCACTTTAAAATAAAAAAATAAAAAAACATTGCCGTTTGGACATTTGCAAACTGTTCGAGTTCAAATGCCACCAGTCTAAGCCGTCGAAGATACTTTTTCTTTTCTTCTATTGCGCTTCTTGTACGAAGCAATAAATATTCTTAAATGCTTGTTTAAGTTATTTCGTTTTGTAGTGTAGCTCTCATTTATAGAATTCATTTTTCATCCCACGCTAACATGTGCTTCGTGTGTGATGTTTAATTTTTTCTCGCATGCATATATATGGTGCAATTAGTTTGGTTGGAGTCGTAGGTAGGGAAAAAATTTATCGCCAGTTTATGTCATTCATGAACGCCCTAAACTTTGTGACACGGTATAGCTCTGAAGCACATGTTTAAAAAATAAACAGTGAGCATTAAAAATACAGATATTCTCACAACCTATTCTTTTTTGTGACTTTGCTCGTTACTTCAAAGATGTTTCAATCTCACGCAGAGAAATATATTAATTCCATCTGTTTCTTAATCTACACAAAAACAAAAACAACAGCAGGAAGTTGTAACAGCGTACTGATTGAGCTTTGATCGTGTACCAATGGTTGTTCTATTGTTTGAAATATAATAAGTAGTTCCCGACGAGTACTACTGTTCGAATGTATGACACCGTGTGCCTTGGTCAACCAAAACACGCTCAGAGGAAAAAACAAAACGGCTCAGAAGGAAATTAATACAAAAACAAAATCATGCCGAAACAAGTCGGAACTTTAATTATGGTGGTACAAAAGGAAATAAGCAGATGCACACAGTGTGCACATACGACCCACGTTCAACCCACAGATCCCGCAGAGAAGACGCGTAACACTCATCATACGACGTACCGCTCCTTTCAAACGGCAAAAAGAAACTTGGAACATATATGCACACGTCACGTCCATCGGGGAATACGCAAGAGCACTCATTTAAGCGCTGACCGCAACAACAGCTACAACAGCAACCACGACAAAGTAAATATCGGCATTTAATGCGCACATAATCAATCGCATTCGACGCATTAGCAGCAACAACAACTACAAAAACCAGTCTCAAGCTGAGCTCAAAACAAACATCCGCTCGCAAGATGCGACCCGTCCCCGGGGACGCTCGTTCAACCGAGGTGAGCCCCAATAATTAACGACGTCAACGGGAGCTAATCACGCTCACATTAATTGATCCAGCTCGGCTATTAGCATAATTAATGTGGACCCCCCACCGAAAGCGAACAACTGCACCCGCAAGCATTCACAACAAAAAAATAACATCAACAAAAAAAAAAAAGAAAAGAAAACACGAGCACAAAACGAAAGAGATTTCTCAGTACCACCGCCGAGCGAACAAGAGATGATTAGATTTCGTCCCTTTTTTTTCCGTCCACGCTGTTTGGACGCGGCAGCTGTAGCCCTCAAAGTTGCGATAAAAATGCGTTTTTTTATTAATTGTAACATAGTTGTTGTTTTTTTCTAATTGTCGTTGCTCATTTCCTTTAGCTTCATTATAGCGCGGGAAGTGGTAACTCTTCTGTCAAAATAATAACGGAACGTACAACGGGGGTAGCGCTGGCACGGTTGTGGTGTTTGGCGAACCTATTCCTGCCAAAGACGTGTGCTGGATTGCGCAAATAAGGGCTTAGTTCCAAGTCAAAATGACGCGAGGGATATTGGGTCAGGTAGGTAGCGGCAGCAGTCATCAATTAAAAGCGGCGTCGATGACCTCATCCAGAACCAATGAAGGCTTTAATTGCGTGTGCGTGCGTGCGAGCTCGCGCGAGAAGGTATACCAGGATTGCAACAACGGCACGTCATGGGGCTGTCCTTGAGAAGAAATACTGTAGTCCTTAAGCTAATTGGGAGTTTTAGTGGATCATTACGATACCTCCGATAACGATACGCGTTACTTCGCGGAAGTCTTTGCACATGCATCGTATCGTCATCGGGTGTCGTTATAGGAGGTATCGGATCGATCTGCCAACCTCCCTATTGTGTACGTAACATTCGCCAAGCGGATTCGGTTACTCCTTCGATGGAAAGCTTTTTTAGTCCCTCTTCTTCCAATACAAGAGCCACGCGTTACGTCAAACATGCTGCGAGCTACTTCCGATAGCAATATTTGTTTGATGTTTATTACCATTCCGCTTTTTTCTTCTTTTTTTTTCTTCTTTGTGAATGCGAATTTTCTAGCTTAAAAACAGCAAGACGAGATTTCGATTGTTTAAGGCTTGTCAGTGCAAACTGTTAACGTTTAGGAGGACACTGACTAAGATTCGACCGAAATTTCAAAGAATGGAAAATAAGAACAAACAAACGAATAAATAGTCAACAGCAAACCACAAATGACCAAGATAAAAAGCGGTAGAAGCAAACGAGTTAATAGGATAGTAAATGCATTGTAGATTTGCGTACGTTGCATCCAAGATGTAGAAAGACGAAACACGACAGCATTCAGCGAAGCCATCATAAGCACAATAAAATCGATTTTTTCTTTCACAGCTTGAAAGAAAAGAATTGAGATGTTGTGGTTTAAAGCTCTTGCGGTGGCTTGTCTCAAAGTTCATGAAACTATCTCAATGTGGGATGATTATTTTTTCACATAAGGTTTCCCAGTCCTGCCTGCACATTCTAGAATAATGCCGAGGAAACATTAACTTATTACAATGAATAATTAACTTTGCCACGTCTGAATAATTTTCCTCTTTGAAGTTACCGAAGAGCATGGCGGCTTGAACACAAAACTGATCAGACTCGGGCCTTACCAAAACAGTATGCTGCCTCTAAAATCACTAAATCAAATGACTTATAAAATTTAGGTTCAGAAAAAAGGCGGTACGTGGCTGAACAACATATATTTAAAACGTATTGATATACACCTCTACATGCCCAAATAAAAAAAAAATCGGCTGGTTTTATGGACGGTGATTTATTTTAGTTCCGTTGGTGTAACCATTCTTTCTACGTGACTGCATCTTTTTATTTAGTATTTTGATATTGACAAATCTCAGCTTGGGCTTGTATTCTTAAGGCATTGTATCTTATCGTTTACTCCTGTAATCGCCTATCCGAGCTAACAGTATCGATAAATAAAATGAAAGCCAGCGATCTATGAAAATGAATTTTGACGGTATAGTGAACAACTCCGCATACTTCACTACATCAAAATGAAGAACGGATAAGACTTCTTCGAGGCTCAAAAACACACAGGAGACTTAATAACCTCCAGACCAACGTACGTATATAGTATACAATGAAGAGCAGTGAACTAAAACTATCCAGTAATACCTCTCGCATGAAAATTATACGGTCTAATGACCCCGTTTTTTTGTTTTTTGTTTTTAAATTCGGTGTATTGTTTATGACGTCCTTCGAGATACTTTTTTCGCACACGATTTAAATCCTCTACTGCTCACAGGACAACTCCGGCTGTCATCACCACAGTCAGAGATGTAGAGTCCCAAAACAAAGGTATACCTCAATACGTTTCATTAAAAATATAAACAAACCGACAAACCAAGAAGAACCGCGCTCATCAACCCTCGTTTTAACGCGATTCTCTAGTCATTCCCTTATTACCTTTCCTGGGAATACGGGCAACCGAATACCCCCAGCCAGGAAAAAAGAGTGAGGAACACACGCACCACACGCGAGCGTGTACACGAACGCCGAAGACATCCGCAGCAACAGAGCCGGAACTCCGTTGAGTAGGTCGTTTCTTTCTTCCGCGCAGAAAAGAGAGACGGAGAAGAGGAGGCTCCAACGCAGAAACGCAGCCAGAAAGAGAAGCGAGCCGTCGTAATCATAAAAGGCGCCAAGTATGCGCATCCCAACGTAAATCACCAAGTTCCGCTAACTTCATCAACGCGAGGCAGTACATACAGCGCGAGTCTATACCGCAGGGCAGGCCGGCGCCACGAGTCCTCCTGGCGCAAGTATACACCCCGAGAACAGCGTTCCAACGCGGGGCCCGAGCACGCGGATAGGCTTGGCTCTCCGTCGTCGTCTGCAGCCAAGACGAGAAAAGAAGACACACGCACACAAAGTGGTAAAGGAGCGGCACCCGCTTATTCAACATAAACGAGGCAGAACGGCGGAGAGTGCAAGCAGGCACGGCGGCGGTGGTGTGTCCTCGCGCGCGGGGAGGGGAGAGCGGGCCACGCCGTTAAAGCCGAACGGCCGTGCTGCGGGGGCCACACCGGCTTCGGACGTCCTGCTCGGAGAGCGGCACCATCCTCCGGCGGCAGTCGCCCGTGCACGCGTAACACCCTAGGCGGATTTCGGCCCGCAGACTGGCGGGCGCCAGGTATGACAGGAGTTTATACATTCCGAGATGGCTGTTTGCGTCTCCTCTGCTTCCGCCGGTGCCCCCCCCCCCCTTTTTCTTGTTTTCCTTTCCCCTTATTTTACTTCGGCACACACACACACACACAGGCACCCGATCTCTCTTTCTTTTTTTCTATCTCTCGACATCTTTGTGCTCTTCTCCGACGTTAGCTCGTGCCGCTTTGCTGCTCGCGCAGTTCTAGGAATATTGGCTGCGCCGCAAGGCTTCGTGAATGTGTCTTTATTTTGATTTTATTTCTATTATATTTATATTTTGTTTTGTTTGGGGGAGGGGGAGAGGGGCAAGTGTTTTTGGAATTTACTTTGCTTGACCAAAGCTTTCACCCACTAAATTGAAGAATACAAGAAGAAATGCACGCTTTTCTAGACTTCATTCTAAAGGACTTAAATGATGGCTTCAAAATATGCCGAAAGTATTTGGACGAGGAGCAATTCGAACTACGTTCTTAACACTCGCCACACATGAACGAGAGGGACACATTTCTAACACCACCAGAGACTGCGCTCAAAGATGTGGCTTGTCCTGTTTACAAGTTATATGTATTTACCTTTTCTTTGTTTTGATGGCTGTTTACTTCAATATCAAAAATTAAAACACTGTCAAAGAATGCGATTCGTGAAAAAAAAGTATAAAGACTGAAACTGATCAGTATACACCAAAATAGAAACACATCTGTGCGTGTCTCTCTGGATGCTTTGCAACCTTAGGTATTCTCTTCGTGATGACCGGTCATTAAACAACATATTTGCAGTATCATTGAAGAGTTTCAAGGTTGTGTAAATAGATGTATAATCATGTAGGAGCGACATTTGTAAGATTTCTGTGCGGCGGCACAAGCACCCTGACAGCGTTCTCGTGCGGCCACGTCATGCTACTGCTGTGGAACGCGATGCCGGTCATCACCAAGTGGGCCTTCTTCACTTCGGGGTAGCCTTAGCTCTCCTTGTCCAGTTGCTTGAATACATTCTGCGCGTGGGAGAATAGAAATCGGACAGGTACATTATTATTCTTATTATTTAAAAAGCAACCGGAATCAGTCAGACTCCCTGAACAACCTACAGTGCTTGCTTAGAAGATATAGGTTCGATTATAAGATTCGCTTGAATTTGGTGATTTCCTTATATCTTATTGAAATTGATTAATGAGCGCTTGGTTACTAGAATAGATAGTAGTAACATACCTGCAGCAGTACAATGACTTTAGATGACAAAATATGGCCTATCGCAAAGTTTATCCTCTGAACCCTGAAAACAAAGTATTTAAGTTGGCTTTCAGAACTAGTGTGTCAGAATATTCCATAGAAATTCTACATGACGTCGCAAGTTGCTGCTGGTTTTTGTAGTGTTTTCTCTATTTTCGCTTTGCACGCTTACAATACGCTCTTCCGCCAACAGCAACACAGAGTCCGAGGGGCAAAAAGTTTTATTTGACTGACCACAACCGTAACACCATCATTGAAACCATCACTATTTTACCCGTCACTTTTAGAATGTCGGATAATAGCTAATATATTGTGAACTTCCTGCTGCGTCGACGCTGCAACACCTTTTTTTACAGTAAAGACGATTTTGAATTACTTATTTTTAGAAAAGGGTGTTTTTCGATTCTTCATGGACCATGCAAAATGCATGATATTTTTATACGTTTCTGTGAACCTCATTATTTCGTATAAAATAAATAAGAGTAACCGAAACTGACGGTCGGCTTTATCGCCACACAACTTCTCTTAAAATGGTAGTGACGTCAACATTGAAGTGTCGGTATTGGCAGAATTTGGGGGTCATGAGCATACAGGGCGCGGTAAGCTGCAGCTACGCTTACACGAAGCACAGATGACCCGGCGACTGGAGGCCGTTTGTCAACGTAACGCGGTCAAACGCCTTCAAACGCGACTGCGTGAAT
>JAZHYW010002028.1:0-59561 GCA_037355805.1 Ixodes ricinus | reverse complement strand
ACTTCGTTCAGTTCCGTACTGTATGGTGGAAGGTGCGCAAGGGAAGCGAAGCGAGGGCCTCTAACGCTGACTTGCCAGCGGGCTGCTTTAGAAACCAGGTAGATCCCACAAGCATTCCAATTTGCCGCCACCAATTATAAAATAAAAATTAAAGAAAGAAAACATAAAGCTAAGTTGGTTGCAGCGTTATACGTCTCCGACCATCAACTTTTACCCAGTTTCATTAAAAAAAAAAAAAAAAAAGCTCCGATTACGATGCAACACACGTGAGTCAATCCTCGAACTTCACTTCGATATTCGACCATGGATATTTCCGCTGCAGACCTCCGAGCTTCGCATTTCCCATCTGCTCGCTCCAGGAAGAGGCGTGTCGTTCACGGAGGAGGGGGGGACTCTCTCCCTGAACTTGACGGCCGGCCGTCCTCGACCGCGAAACATTGCGCCGTTCGTCGCGGGACGACGCCACGACGGAATCGTCGACGAGCGATGGCGAGGAGGGATGCTGCGGCATCTGAGGCCGCCTTTGTTCACCCTTCGCCGCTCACGCCGCAGCCAGGGCAAACCCCCACCACCACCGGCGCACTTTGCATCTGTGGCCGTGGCGGCGGCGAGCGCGCCGCTCGAGCACACTGCGAACGCCGCTTCGTCGTGGTGTTCGTGTGCTGCAAGGGGCAGGATAGGGCGAGCGGGGCTCTCCGAATGCCTGAATGCGCGCTTCCAACTGCGTCGTGCCTGCGTTGCGCAGCGTTCACGGCGTGAGCGCGATGTGGAGTGCTTCCTCTTCGTTGTCTTTCATCTTTTCTTGCGCGCTTTCTTTGGATTTCGCCCTCCCCGTGACCCTGCGTGGTGTGAAAGTCAGTGCCCTCGGAATCGGCGGGCATTTTGCGCGAGTGCAGTCGACAGTGGTCACCACCCCTCTTCCTTCCTTCTCGAAGATTATATCCGTGCAACCGGTGTTCAATAACATTCCGGAAAGCGCGCATCGCAGCTGAAATGACGCTCATGTTGAGAGGCTATAATCGGGGATATAATAAAGGGTTTCTGGAACTTCGTCGGACCCGTGTTTTCTGTTTTCTTGTTTGGTTTGGGTTGTTTGTTTTTCAGCTGGGGATGGCCAGACTTCTGGGCTTCCGGGGTGAAAAAGCAAAAGCAGTAGTTTTCAAGATGCTGCCTTGCGTGTGATTTACAATCTCCTTCTTTTACAATTACGGTGTCATAGTTTCACCGCGGCCTTTCCAGGGTCGGTGACCGAGTGTGTTAACCTGCGCGTCAGGATAAAAGTCGTGCTGAGAACTCGTCCGTCACGAGTCCAGATCTTATCCCTGACCTATTTCGATCTGGACCGATGTTACGCCGGCAGTTCATTCGTGCAATTAGTATACCACCTGATGAGCGTTGAATTTCTCCAGGCTTGCCGACTCAATGATCCAACTGCCACTTCGCGGGCTAACCAATAAATGCCCACGACGTACCTTTTTTTATCTGCGGTATTATCTGCCGGAATTTTAACAGAAACAAGTTTTGAACGCTTTGCCAGCTTTGAAAGAGGCTTCAAGTGCGATAAAGGCATTGAATGTGATATAATGTTCGAGGCGACAGAACAGAGACAACATTTTTGCCGTAGGAGGAGCGTCAAAGTTACGTTGCTATGTATTCTTGAACACTGACAGAAATGTTAAAGTTACCAACGGGAATGAATAGACGAAAGGATGATTGCTATACCCGTTAGTATAACGAGTAGCTTTCGTAGCGGGGGCGGATCAGAACTCCGTTTTGAGGAGGGGGGGGGGCGGAAAATTTTTTAGGATATTATTTTCCCGTTTTTCTTGTGTCAGGGGGTCCGTGCACCATGTCAAATCGCCCTCCGAGAAGGGGGGAGGGAGGGGGTCGACTTTGTTTGGGGGGGGGGGGCGGCCGCCCGGTCACTTCCCCTTGGATCCGCTCACTGTTTCGTAGCGGCCTGTTGCTTGTGGCGGTGTATCGTCTAACTCGTTCCGCATCCAAGCGTTTGTTTTTAGCCGCGACCAAGAGCGGGTGTATTGTTAACACGGAAGGACGAGTCACCGTAGAGCGCGCTGTGTTGTCTGCCGCCCCGACTCTATCGCTTCCGGCAGGGCGACTCATAGAATACCCAATCGAGATTTCCGGGGCCGACTTGTTTGAAACACGCGTTGCTCAACGAGGCTCGTGCTCTGAGGAAAGAGCGGGTACCGCATGCCACCCGTGCGCGTTGTTTCGACGAGACGGGCGCGCATATTTGCCAGCTGCTGTCGGGTTGTGTTCTATGACGCTGATCCGTCCAGTATAGTGGCGAGGGTAGTATTCGCGGCTCCAGCAAAACAGATGGCACCTGGCGGAAGACACTGAAACTGGTCGGAACAGGTCGTTTCGAGATTTCTGCTCGTCCCTTGAGGCTTCTGTGAGTGCATGTCGCCGGCTGGCGCGATCCCGCCGAATCAAAGCGAGGAAAGTGGCGTCGGTTGTGTCCGAAGCAACGAAAACGACAACAATGGCAGGGCCGCGGGGAAAACTGCGACTCGCAATGGTCTGAGGAACTGTGCGTCCCGCGTTGCTTCCCACGTTGTGTAGGTCGAACAGTCGTGCACGTGACTCTGTCGTTACTGTTGTAGTATCCGCGTGCTGGCAACCTACGCAACCTTGTGAACCTGACATTTTTTAGACTTAGGCTATAGTGGCGTAGGCTAGCGCCCGCTACAAAGGGTATAGCCAGTAACATCCATCTATCCATCCGGACATTGTTCCTTTCTCAGCATCCATCAGCGCAGTCGAAGCACAGTAGATAATCCTCTCATAGCTTTCCCGAAGAAGCCAAGCATCTAAAGCTCGCTTGCGCCAACAACACAGCCACAGGTTTCGGAGGTAGTGGTTGAAAATCGGGCAACCGATGACGCCTGCTTAAACCCGAGCGTTGTGCGTTGAGCTGGCGCATGGTATGGCACGACCTCTTTTCGACCGCCGTATTTTCCCGAGAATGGCGACCTAGGTATCTGGAGTCGCGAATAGCCTCTTCCAATATGGCTGCACCTGTACTGAATGGCTCTAAAATAATTTTAAAAAGAGCACACGAAGTCGTAATTGAAACAAACTATTACGCCTGTGTATGTGATACCCAGTGGGCGACTGTCGTAGAATCATCTATATTTTGACTAACTTCCACTTTGGTTTGTGAAGCGATCTCAGCCTAAATAAAAGGAGGGTTTTTAGAGTATCTGTGTACATATGGGGAGAAATAATATATGGTGTATTTAGACTAAATTGTCGTCCTAAGAACAATTCCTGCTAACTCAATAACCAAAGAAGAAAAGAGGGAAGAGATGGACAGACTTCAAGGAAATAAGAAATATAGAAGCAAAACTACCATGTATTAACTTCAATAAAAGTTTATACAGTGCATCAAAATGTACAAAGCAATTCTGAAATCAGTTTTCTCCAGATAAACACTCGCTCGACCTCATGCAGTCGTCGTATCATGCATGGCGCCTTGGTATACCACGAAAAGTGCAATCATGCGACAATACTTGTCAGTGCCAAAGAGGCGACATTTTCTAGTAACTACAGAGCGGGGCACAGTTAGCATAAACAAGCAATCGTTAGATTTTCTTATTTTGCTCTCATAATCCGAAGGTTAAAAGTTGACAATTCATATTAAGATGGCATACGTGCTTACTCGACTCACAAAGCTAAGTTCCAACGTTCGTCTCTACATTCTGTAAGTTCAAATGCAAAGCAAAAGTGCCGATGTCGTGTTCGCGCTAACCGTGCGTCTTCCAGTGTACCCTGTCACGCACGCAGATGGAATTACGCGCTGCTCCCCCAGTTGCACGCGCACCCTCCGCCCTCATAATGAGGAGTCGTCCCCGATGACTCCTGTGCGCGACAATCGCTCTGCGACTACCGCTAACGCCGTTTTTTTTTTAGTTTATTTTGATGGCTTTTGAGGTTTGCGGCGGCTTCAGCGGCGGAAGCGGCAGCTGCGCCTCGCCAACGCGCGATCCCGTGGCCCGACCTTGGACGCTGACGTCTCTTTATTACGCATTCGATGAGAGGAGGGACCGTCTCACGAACTGCCTCCGGGCCTGGCACATCCGACGGACCGATCAAGCATGCCCGGGATATTTTATTCGCTCTCGCCCGTCGGATCCTGTTGGCTTCCTTCGAACGGGCGAGAGTCGCCTGCCGTGACTGCTTGATGCGCTACGGTCTCGGATCCGGGAGTGTCCCAACTCCGGTCCGCGGGCCAAATCCGGCCCGCGGCCCGCAGGCCCGCCCGGCGCAAGTATAAGCGCTCGTAGTGAAATGGCGCCACGACACGGACCAACCGCGTAAACGAAGATACCAGGGAAAACGGTGGAAAACCACCTACCGTAAGGCGTGTCCTCTCGTCATAATATTGATTGGACACCGTCATCACCAGCATCTCCATATCAAGAATTCGGTCGTTCCGAAGCACGGAATGGTAAATAATAATAATTAATATTATTATTAAAATTAGTCTCCTGTTTCATATCTGTGTTCCTATGTATATGTTGTGCTTAGTGTCCTATGTCGTATCTATTGCATAATGTCAGCATCAGTTCAATCATTCTCATTAGTCTTCTGCCCTGTCGTAACATGCCAATGTTTCCATGCACTTTGATTTATGCCTGGTGAGTTTTCTGGGTCCCAGTTCTAATTAGCTAAATATTGGATTTACACATAAAGTCATCGGAACGTAAGGAGGGGCAGGCCAATTAGAGGACAACATAGATAACGCGTATGGGAACTCACGGTGACGAGACAACCAATCGCGCACCGTTGTTGGTTGTGTTCGGGAGAATCAAAGGCACGTGGACGGTTGTGAACCATCCTCTACAAAAATTATCAGTGAGTTTCTATTGAGTTTCTTGTGTATTACATTAGAAACTCAATAGAAATGTAGTTATATTTTTGTAATGGGTAAGCTAAAAGCGCTAAAAAGACGAATACAAGGGAGGAGACAAACACGGACACAAGAGAGGACAAACACGGGAACAGATAGAGATATGGGGCAAACAAACGCACGAGGTGCATGGTCAAGGGACAAACAAGACTTCAACGACGTGTAGTCTTTTTTTTTTAATGTTTACTCTAACTTTTAATTTGGTATGTAAATGCTTATCTATATGATTATTTATTTAGTTTTCCTCATTTATATTTGCTTATTTATTGTTTTGGCCCTCGAGACAGCGACTGATCTCCGATCCGGCCCCTTAGCCAAAACGTTCGGAGATCCCTGGTTTCCAGATAATCACAGAGAGAGAGCGCGCGCCCTCTTTTGTTTAGGAGTCTTGCGATCCGAATATACTGCGCGACGCTGTTAGCACGAACACGACGTCAGCGCTCTTTGTCATCTTACCTCGAGAGGATACGGGCGGAGCATAAAATTGTACACCTTAGGTTAGCGAGCCGAACGAGCACTTTCCACCACTCTCAGTATGGTTTTAATGACAGCCCTTGGATTGTAAGAGAAGTATGCGTGAAAAATCGTCGATCGCCTGTTCACCCTGCCCCTGTCACGCAGAGTAGTACGCTCCTATAATTTTGCGAGATGACCGAACCACCCTTGCACCAGACATGTAATGCAGGAAACGCCGGATCTGCGAGCTCATATAGTTCTGACGCGGCTGCTTCGAGCCTCGTGTGATTTGACCGCCTTCCAGAGCTTCCGCCTTGCACGCGGAACCGCCCCTTCGAATTCCTTTCTTCACGCGTGAGAGCTAAATCTTGCAGTTTGTGGCCCAGCTGCTCTGCCGTTTTCACATCGCTCGTCGCTAATCATATGAATCCTGCATGATTCACATGGCGCATTCTTGCTTGCGATTTCGCAGCTGTGACATTAAAATTAGCAGCTTCCACCGTGCTTTTTCTGCCGCTCTAGCTACGTCGCGACCGCAGAGTAAAATGGCGCCTGCGTTTCTCGGTGGGGTTTCTCAGGTTCATCGAGTTATCATCTTGTGAACAAAGTGCTTCGGCGACTGCATCGGCCTCTTGTAACAGCATGCTCAATCAGAAGCACAGTTGCGACTGCGGTTCAGCGTGAGAGCGGGTCGGGTTCTCAAATAATCGGGTCAATACAGCGTTACGATGAGTGACTGTAGTGATACAACAGGCTCTAGAAACGCGTAAGAACGCAGAACACGGTATATTTGTCATCAAATAGGAGGAAACGGAACTCCGACAGAAAGGCAAAATGCGCACTGTCTGTGCGAGGAGCGCGTCTCTGAGTCGCGTAATGAACGCGGGCCGCACGCTGCATGCTGCACGTAACGGCGTGCGATGAAAACTGATTAACTGGACGAAGCGGAAAAAACGCCGTTCAGGGTCCTCTTATCCCGCTCGTGGTCGTCTTTGTGTCTTATACGCGCTCGATCCTTCCGAGAAACGCAGAAAACGAGTTTCTCCCGCGGGTTGTTTCGAAGCCCGACTGAGTCATTTCCCGGCAGCGATCTGGTCAGTTCCGTTGGCCATTCCCTTTCTCTCGCCTCTTTGCCATA
The DNA here is from genome assembly GCA_037355805.1 of Ixodes ricinus. Lineage (NCBI taxonomy): Eukaryota > Metazoa > Arthropoda > Arachnida > Ixodida > Ixodidae > Ixodes > Ixodes ricinus. The sequence goes on along the minus strand of JAZHYW010002028.1, from coordinate 53,028 downwards.
CGCGCTGTTGCCATTGCTTTCCCAAGAGGCTGGAGAAGTTTTTGCATATTGTCTTCCTTTTATCGTATTATTTGTTTGTAGCGCTAAGACGCTGACGCGTCACGGGGGGTACCGGGTACGTCACTCGAAGAGGCTGGCAATGAACCTCGTTCCTGCCGCACAGTGAACCTTGCGCAGCGGAAACATCATCTCATATAGAACTGAAATGAATCCGAGATGGTTTCGTTATTATACTTACTCTCAAGAGTGCATTGCCCTCTCAGAGCATTAATTCCAAGACTCTAAGTAATGCGACTGCAATTCAAACCCGAGACCGCCACGATGGTTGATCGATGCAGCTCCGCACAACTCATTTAACTGCCATAGGGGTGGCATTTTAACGGTTGGCTAAGCATCATACGCCCATTGATGCAGCGGATGCTCGCGTAAAGCAGAAATTCTCTTGACATTCGCCACGTGCGATCTGCAGGCATGCGTTTGTTCTTCGCCAACTCCATAGAGACCTTCGCTCCGAAGACCTTCGAAATGCCCGTGAAACAGGGGCACACCACTCGAGTTCAGTCGCCTTCAAACAAATGTGGTGATCGACGCACGCTCCAAGTAGGCTCCGAGGTCTCATTTATATGCCAAGATTTGCCGCAATCGCCGGTTTCGCAACCTCTGGGTTTGTGTTTGCCGCTACCCGAGCTCTCCGGTGATCACGAAAGCGGTCTCGGCTCCGTTTGAAGTGCCGCTTCCTAGATGGCGTCACGGGGCCCGCGGGAATCGCGGGAGCTTTGCGCAACGTGCAGGGGGCTGCCCCGCCCAGCAACGCATTCGTGCGCCCCCGCGCGCGCAAGGTCGTGTGCGTGAGTCGCCGGGTCCGCCGTGGGCGAGGTGCGCCCCCACGGGACCTTTGGGGCTCGCCCCTTCGGGCACGGAGTCGAACTGCGTCGAGGGGCCTCCCTGACCGGCCGTCGTAGGGAACGGAGACAAACAGGTCACGTTAGCTGGAATTGCGAAGAATCGTCGTTTTGACGTGGAGTGTTCACCAGGAACCTGTAACAACTTACAATCTTTAGAACAAAAAAAAAAAAAAAGAAAGAAAGATATCATATGTGATCTAATAACCAGGGTCGCAATCCCGATTGTGCCACTGATTACCGATAGCATGATGTGGACAACAGTTAAACGAGAAGGTACTATATGTGCGCGCGAAGAGCCCGCGTTGTATTCTTTCTTTTGTTGTTTTTCTTATTAAAACTAAATGGAGATGTTGGCACTGATCTCACAGTGCCGTCTACGGTTGTATATTATGTGTAGCGTTCATAATAGGCGCCATTGGGCATGCATGGGCAATACAAGCAAGCTCATTCATCCACGTACCATACGCATTTGCTGCTTTGCGCATCCATCCATGTGAACACGTATACACAAGCGCAGCTATAAACGTTCCGCATGGCTATCTAAACAGTGCCGGTTGATAACGATCAGTACGTTTTTGCAAGATCGAATAATTCCTACGAGGAAGTCACGAATGGCGTTCAGTGTTTCCTTTTGAAGTGCTGAAGACAGCCAAGGTCCCAGCACTTTTGAGAGTGAGAGAATTTGTCGACTTGTCCGTAATTTTCAGCCTCTGCTTCGGCCGTTGACGTTCCCCGGAATCTAGTTGATCGAGTTCACTATTGGGGATTTTCTAAGAACAGATTTCCAGACGCGAGAGTTTGCTAAAGACAGTATGGACAACACAAAAGTACGGTAGATTGCTGGGCTAGTTGGTGCATCTAAATAACATAAAATTGTGCAACTATTACAAGGACAAGTAAGTATAGGACTGTCCATGGTGTCCTTGTCGAGGCGCACCAATCAAAATACTATTGTGGTTGTTGTTTTGGGGCATTTTAAGTTAAGATTACTACTATTATACTATTACTCTTGTCTGTCCTATTTGCGCTGTTCTTATTTGTATTCAGGAGTGCGTGTTGAAGGTGTGCATACTACACAGTGAAGTACGTCCCTAAAACCTATAAATAACGAGGTACCAAACTAGCACCCGAATGCCAGTTTACATCCTCGTGTTTCTATAAATAAACTCACTTCTACGACTAAATGATGATGCGAAAGAACGATGCGCCGAATTTCTATCACTCCGAAACTAGGTTGTTAAAATATACAGATAGCGCGGCCGCTCCATCACTGCCGCTTCGGTAGCGGGACGGAGAAATTCGAACGACAGATATTTACTACCTATATCAAACTATCTGTTTCTGACCAGGAAGGCGCCGCAACAGTTCCCATTCGTCCACGCAGCTTCATGCCGCGATTTGAAGCGACCTACGGCACAGAAATAAGTTCACACCAGATACCCTATAAATAACTTCGACATGCTTCCTATTCGCCACGAGGTACAGTATCCGTGACAACCGCGCGGGGAAAAGCTAAACTACAGTCGCGTTTTGGCTCAGATTGGAGTTCAGCGAACGTTATGGGCGTGGGGTCGAAGTGCTGGAAGCATTGGTCCCGACTCGGTTTCCCATGCACTTGCTCGTGCAGTGGAAACAGCTTCCAAGGCTAAGATCTCGCGTGCCTAGCTTTTCCTTTGTTCTATTTAAGTATTCGGGCTAAAGGGTGTTCACCTGCTGTGGACCACGAAATGATCGTGAAGCCCGCCTGTCCTTAGCAAGATGGCGGCGCGACAGCTAAATGAATGAGCCACGCCGCCATCTTTGCAGAGACATAAAGCAGGACGCATGCGCCAGTTTTCGCGGTATGTAGGCGCAGTGGTTCGTCCGGTTCAGAAGGAAACCTGAGTAGATGTAACGGTATGCAACAGGAATACAATAAGCACGGTCGGGTCTTGCGTTGCATGCATGCGGATGTAGAGAGAGCACGCCAGTCAGGATTCACGTCTCCCCCCCCCCCCCCGTGACTTCCACTGAGCGCACCTTTAAATAACCGTACGAGAGAATTAGATATGCAAAAGCGCTTGGTTGGCTTTTCAGTGTCCCGAGGCAGCTTTCAAACTGAGCGACAGATAGAAATCTGACAATTTAAAGTTTCATCGTGCTCTAAATGCGCAGCCAGATTTCGTCGCTTACATTGATACACGGCTCTGTGTTACTCCGCTCCTTTTAATTGCATCTTGGTGACTTTACTTGGCTGGCGACTTTAGGTTTCTTTCGAAGACATGTTCGGGGCAGATATTAGAGAGTGACTTGCCGACTTTAGAACAATTATTCCCTCTTTCGCCAAAGGAGTAAGCACCGTGATAATAATGAATGAGCAACCATCGACAGTTTGCGACAACGTAGTGGAGTTATATTTATCACATATCCGGAATTGTTAGGCCAAGTACTGATACAGCTGCTACCCAATATTCCGTTGGCCTCCCTTCGTGTCTTCTAAATTTTTTAGGGGAATTTTTTTTGTTTGAATAATCTGATTTGACGCCCGAGTCGTGAAGGAAAAAATGAACAAGGAACCGCTCCAGTGAAGCGGCGTTTGCATTGTGTCTTTGTAGCTTCCAGTTATCCATACTTTATTCTCTTTTAAGTGGGACGTCATGCTAGTTATCCCTAAAATAACATTACTGGCATAATAAAATTTAAAAGCAAAAAAACACACGCAAAAAAAACATTTATTTATTTTTGTGTGCCCTCAGGGCCCGGGGAGGTTGTTGGGACTAACACGCGCAAAAACTAGACAAAACAAGAAAATCACGAAACAGGTCCTAGTAGTCCAGTAACAGCCTTAGGGACTTCCAGCAATCTGTTACCGTGTTCCGTGTACCGCACTACCGGAGTCTTTGAAGCATGCTTTTAAAGGGATACTACAGCGAGATTTCGGCGCTTATTTCTTGGGTCTATTCGTGTTCAAGGGAACTGTATCCGATCAGACACACCAATCTCTTGTTGAAAAAGACACGAAAAGAAATTTTAAAACGAATTACATTATCAGCAAAGAGCACCTGATGGATGTCGCTAAAGCCTCGTTTGTAATGCCGGTTTAGAAACCTTGACAAGTCGTGACGATGCCTGTCTCGCCTAGAGCTACTCATGCCTTGAACCTGACGTCATCCCGCCAGCTCTCCGGCCACCATGAGAGAAATCACCGGGACTCTTTCTTGTGTGTCCCAGAATACAAACTTGCGATTGTCATTTACGGATATTGTGGATCACATCAGCCTATTTCTGAACACGACGGATATATTTCAAATTTCATCCTTTTAAGGTCCCATACAGGAGAAGGCTACAGCAGTTTTGACCTGGGTAGTACTTTAAACAAAAAGAGTTTCAGAGTTGAAGGAGTCTGGAAAAAGTTGCGTTTTAAGTAGCCAAGCGTGCCATCGGCGTTGAAAATGACGTGCTGAACTTGCGAGTCCCGGTTAGATGTTTTGTAAACGCCCAAATATTTGTGAGTGTGAATATTCTGCAGTGTCATGTCATTAAGAATATAGAAGGCAGGTCTCTTAACTTGCAGTGGCGTAACTAGATATGACGGCGCCCATGGCAAATGAAATTTCGCGCCCCTCATAGCCCATGGCAAATAAAATTTCGCGCCCCTCGCGTAGCCCCGCTGCCATTTTTTTTCCATAGGGCACATGTTGGGTGGACTCGGCTCGGCGCCCCCTCCCAAGTGGCGCCCGGGGCACTTGTACCCCCCTGCCCCCCCCCCCCCCTAGTTACGCCACTGTTAACTTGTCTGTAAATGGTCATATGTTTGCAGTTTTCTAACGTTTAATGGCATGGGCCAAAGGTTGCACCAACGTGATATAGAATCCAGATCATTTTGAAGAAGTGCTATGTCAGTGTTAGCTATTTCGCGGTAGACATCGTCAGCAAATAAACAAATAGAGGAGGGAACAAGCAAAGGTAAGTCATTAATATAAACGAGAAAAATTAGGGGGCCAAGCACAGATCCTTGAGGTACTCCGAATGTTACCGGAATTTCTAATATCAAGTTTTAAATTTAATATTATCAAGCAATTAAATGCAAAGGTGCAAGCGAGCTGGACAAGAATAACGAAAAGAATCCCTGGAGAAGGGGAACAAGAGGGACAAAGGACGAACACAAATCTCCAAACACAGCCAGGTGACTGGTCACCTAGCTGTGTTTGGAGATATGTGTTTGTCCTTTATCCCTCTTGTTTCCCTTTTCAAGGGATGATTTTCGTTATCGTCGTTAATCAAGTTAAGTTTATTACCCTCAAAGACGTTCGTTTGAACGTCTTTTATTTTGAGCCCCTATTATTACAATTTACAAATTGTGATCGATTAGGCAGGAATAGACCATTTGCTGTCTTACCCAAGCATCAAGGAGAATGCAGGGATTGGTGTTCCACGCGCCACACGCGCACGCCTTGCCTGTATAAAAGATTCGAAGTAAATAACCAAAAGAAAGCATTGACGGACGCGCGTGCAAGATGCCATTTGTTTTAGGTTTTTGCTTTGGAAAAGTTACTACTGCTGAGGCCAGCACGTGCGGCACGTGGAACACCAATCCCTGCATTCTCCTTGATGCTTGGGTAAGACAGCAATAGGTCTATTAGCGAATCCAAGACAGCAGATTATGTTCAATATTGTCGAGCTTCAACAGGAGGAGTTTATGAGACACCTTGTGAAACGCCCTGGAGAAGTTCAGGAAAATACTGTCATTTCGTGAACCACGATCAAGAATTCGATGAAAAACATTTGTTAATCTTACAAGTTGCGTTTCGCGCGAAAACTATTTACGTAAACCGTGTTGGTTAGTGTCGACGAGTTGACCTCAAGACATTTCACCAGATTAGAATGAATTATATGTTCCATCGTTTTAGAGCAAATACTTGTGAGTAAAATGGGTGTAAAGTTAGAGGGACAGTCTTCGCCGCTACTTCGTTCCCGGTTGGCGAATTTGAATTCTAACCGGCGTCGCCGCAGTCTGATGGAGGCTAATTGCAGAGTTGGCCCCGCATAATTGCGATCAAAAGTTCTGGGGCGGACTAAGTTAATCTCCACTGCTTGGGGTGGTGTGCCCAATGTCCACCATTAGTTCGATGCGTAAACCCCCAAAGGTTAAATGTATTTATTGTCCTCTACAATCAACACGTTCAGTCAACACGTGAGAGATTCATGTTCTAAAAGTCACTGACGATTAAAAAGAAAGCCTATAAATTAGGTTTTTGCAAATCTCTCTACTGCAGTTTTGTAATTCGCCCAATTACACCGCGGCCGCCCCACTGCTCCTCTTATTAACTATCGGAATAATTCGACAACGAAAATCGTTGTCAGCATAGCCAATGCTGACCCGAGCAATTATTCGCAGACCATGTTTTCACAAACGTGTTGTGTTGTGGTGAGTCAGCGATTTTCGAGGGTAACTAACAAGGTGTGTACTTCTCATATGCTTGTGAGCAGTGTTTGTTTATTATCACTTTGGCGGGAGGCGACCCCAATAGGTACAGGACAGTGAACAGGTGGCAGCACGGTCGCGTGCTACTCAGTGCGACTGGTGGCCAAAAGGGCAACTTTGGTGAGTGTCTGCCACCGAACGATTGGACACGAGCGCTAGCGCGTCACGGTTGGGCGGATCACTCAGATGCTCGAGATACACCCGAATGAATGCGTATGGATGGATGGTGGCTGCTATACTCTTTGCATAGGACGGTAGTTTGCGCCACCGAGCGTCGAACATTTAGTCACCTTCTAAATCGTGCCCCAAATTCCTTTTATACCTCAGTTTCACGGGCCTTTCGAAAATCGGCGAACCAGCGCGTGCAGTGCGGCACGCGCAGACTAAAAATCGCGACCGGTTTAGCCGTTTTTTTTTTTTTTGTAAAGGTCTTATGTCTGAGAGTCTTTATGATGGATTAACGGGAGAAGCAACATGTCGCAAAACTTTACAACGTCTGAAAGTGGCAAGAATTACGCACTAGAAAGCGCTACCTATCCAACCCAAGTTTCATTGCATGGCCACCTTCCCGGCGTTAGCAGTGGTCGGTTGTGTTGCGCCATCTCTTGGCGCCGCTCTGCTCTTTCGAAAACAGCTTCTTCCCGCTCGTAAAAAAAACTATTGAAAATAATAAAAAAAGGAGGGGGAGGTGAACTTGGCGCGGTCGGAGCTGTCCGGTTGCCTAGCAACCGTCTCCCTCGGCAACCCCCATCTCGCGAGGGAAGCGAGACGGCGACGCCGGACACTTCTCGCAAACGGCCCAGAAGCGCAGCGTGGCAGACACGCCCATCGCGGTAACAACTGTTGACGCCGTGCACCGGTCAGTGAGAGTCTCGGCCGCCGACGAGCGCGCGACATGACCCAGTTCGTGACGCATATTCCGGTGGACATCTCGTCGTCCTCGCGTCCCTACCGGCACCATCACCACCACCACCACCACCACGCGGAGCACTCGGGGCACGGGCATGGCGCTCCTCACGAGCTGCACGCGCACGTGCACCAGCCTCACCAGCAGCAGCCGCAGCAGCAGTCGCACCACCACGCTGCCAAAAAGGTAGTCGCCGAGTTTTTGCGATTGTGTAGATGGAAACAAAAGGAATACGATCGCGCGCAACTGAAAGCTGTTACTCATAAAACCAATGCGCGAAAAAAAGACGCGGTGTAATTTTGTATTTTCTTTTTGGAAAAAAACAAAAGTGGACAGAGCGTGCGCTTTAACTGCTGTGCACAAAATCTTCTATTTTTTATCTTTTTTCCCCGCACGATTGACGTTAATTGTGCGTCTGCGAGTCCAGCCGTAAAAAGACGGGAATCGCGCTGTGATTAGACAAAATTCGCACCATGTGAAACAACCTTGAGATGGTGTTTGAACTTCGCTTCTTCGCTGTCTTGTTGCCGTCACACGAAGAGAATTTTCTGCCCGCGCGTAGAAATACTCTGCTTATTGCCGGCTAAATATCTGAGCCCAGATTCACGAAAATTTTCTCACGCTACGATAACTTAGCTAAGCGGTTCCTAAGTTATGCTGGTTCGTGAGCTATAAGCAGAACTTACGCTCGTTTTGTCTGTTGAATACGGATCTGTTCGTAAAATTTGTCATACGCACTTTTTTTTTCGTAAAATTGTTTTGTAAGTTTACCCTTGTTCTTGAGTATCGTTCCGAGCGCATCTTTTCCGATAGTATACGGTTCGCGTAAACAACACAAACAAAATAATATAAAAAAATTGTGAACAGATAATTGAACAAAGCATTGAGAGTGGTAGGGATGTTCTGAGTTCCACCGGCCATCCGTGGAGAGATTATGCAAATAAACTTGTAGCTCATACCTGCAGCGTCGCGAAGAACAATGGCGTCCACGGCACCACACTTTGGGTCTCGCCCGCACTGCGGCAGTACACGCTAGTTCTATGCAGCGAACGTGGAGGTGACCGACGAAGAGACGTATAAGTGGTTCGGTGAATTTTACATGAGTTTTCGACCAATTGATCGATTCGCCGGAAACGCGAGCACGTGCGCGGCGCCCGCCGGACCCTCCGGCACTCAACATAAAGTTTAGCGAGAAATCTATTCCCGGATTTCTTCGTCTCGGTATGCTTGGCGCATACCCAGCAGAGCAGCCAAGACGCGTAGACGGTCGTTTGTCACGTTGCTACGCGACAGGAAAAGTCGCCGAAGTTCCTCAAAGAGCTTTCGCCTCATTGGACGAAGAAACAACAAGCGCTGCACGTCGCGGGCATACCAAATGCTCTTTTTTTCTTGTATATTTTGTGGGCGTCTGCGGTCAAAAATGTCCAATGTGGAGGTTTTACGTCCCAAACCAAGGAAGGGCACTAGCACACCTCAGCGGAGGACTGAGGATTAATTTCAACCACTTGGGAATCTTTCGACGCCCAACCGAAAGCTCGGTTACGCGGCGCCTTCTCCGCAATAAGCCTCCGTTCGAGTGCGGACCCCTCGGCCGGGATTCGAACCCGCCACCTGGGGATCCGCGGGCCGGCGCTTGGCCTCGGCGCCACCGAGGTGGCGCGGCCTCGGAAGCGCAAGTTCGTCTGCTGCTTGAGCAGGGGTTGCGGGACCTCGGAACGTCGAGCTCTGATTGGCTCCGATTGGGAAGGATAGTGGGTAGACCTCAGGGCAGCTAGCATTAAGGTCTACCCTCTACCCTCCAATCAGAGCCAATCAGGGCTCGGCGTTCTGACGTCAGTGCAACCCTTGCCAAACGTTACTAGATTACCTCAGTTGTGCAACTCCCGTGGAAGGGGTACCCCCCTCACTCACTTCAGTCCGCCTCCCGTCGTTCAAAGCGCCATCTAGATTTTTGTTTACGAACTGTGTGTTCCATCGAGTTCGGTAGACCGCCATATATAGACGCTGTTCTTCGAAATGTGCGTATTCCATAGAACACACTGCAGTTACCAAAGCAGCCGTCCGGCGCGTCGAACGACAAGAGGCGAGCTGTGGTGAGTGAGGGGGGGGGGGGGTACTGCTCGTGCATGCAGCGTCTATGAGCAGTTCCGTAACTGAGCTAATCTAATAACGTTGCCCCTGCGCAAGAAGCAGACGAACTTACGCTCCGCATAGTCACCGAGTGTATAAGAAACACAGGGCGTGACTTATTATGTTCACGCTCACGCTTCTTGCTTCGTGATTGGATCTTTGGCGTTCTTATCGGATGGATGGATGGGTGTTAATGGTTATACTTTTTTGTAACGAACGGGCGGTAGCTTGCGCCACCTAGACTTAGTCTAAGTCTGTCGACTAACGCAGCAACGTCATTGGCTACGGATTGGTAATAATATGTTCGGGACTCGCCACTCCCTGCGTTTCTTAACATGGCAGTGACTATAGATATTGTATACTATGTAGTTACTGACCAGATGAAAACGGCAGGGAGGAGCTTGAGTTGGGCCGCTTCCATCGCGAGCTTCCCACCTTCGACAACGCTTCGGCGTCTCGTGGACTTCGACCGCGCAGCTAAAGCACGGCGGAAGGCCGGGAGCGCGTGCCCGAGGCCGGGCGTTCGAAGGACACGCTTTGCGCCGTTCATATCCTATCGGTGACTACAGGTGGCGCAAGCTACTGCCCAATACGAAGGTTGCAGCCACTAACCATAATTCATCCATCTATTCATTCGTGAGCAACGGGCGGCACGATACACGCTTGTGGATATACGTGGTACGTACCGATAAAGGTTGCAAAATCACGAAAAAAAAAATAGAAGCTGTTTTTGATACGTTGCCAGGCAAAACGTCTGTGGCGGTGCGCATTATATATAGTCAATATATCTGAAAGTGGAACTTCCGATCCCGAATGGTATTTTCGTGGGTACGCACTTCTTCATCTGCTTGTTCGTTTGTTTCTTGACCGAAAAGAAAGCGCATATAACCTCGCAAACAGAGACAGCGGCGTGTGAAATTACGAAAAGATTAACACGGAGTCGCTTATTTCGGGTTGAAAAATACGGCGTGAAGGCTTTGCGAGCCCTAAATGTACGGGGCAGTTGGTCCGCCAATTATTTGTTGAAAATTGCCTTTTGTGCTCGCGAAGCTTAGGCTGAACGAGAGACCGATCTCACAGGGTGCATTCAGTGCTGCACAACGTTACTAGATTAGCTCAGTTACGAAACTGCTCCCCCCCCCCCCCCAGGCTCGCCCCCTGTCGTTCGACGCCCTCCCGTTGTGAAGACGGCCGCTATGGTAACTGGTAACTACAATGTAGTATCCTATTGAACATATGTTTTGAAGCACAGCGTCTAGGTCGAGTTTTACAGTACTTCATGGAATACGCAGTTTTGATACGAAAATCTAGATGGCTGTTCAAACGACGGGAGGCCGACTGAAGGGTGTGAGGGGGGAAGGGGGTAACGCTTCTCCGCGGGAGCTCTACAACTGAGCTAATCTATACTCCGTGTTACTAGTTGTGTGCAGTGCATGCGAAGGCGACGCCAGGCGAAGAGAGAAAGGGCGAGCACTATGAAGGCGGGTGGAAGGAGGGCGAAGGGAGAAAGGGAGAAGGGTGGAAAGTTGGGCTAGTTGGTAGTTATTCATCTTGGTTTTGAAAGCGCACAAAAGACGAGGACAGAGTAAGAAACACAAACAGAAACACAAACACAAGAGCGCTCGTCCGTCGTTTGTGTTTCTTCTGTCCTCGTCTTTTGTGCGCTTTCAAAACCAAGAGGAGAAAGGGAGAGCAATAGGAACGGAACGCTAGAGAAAAGAGGAGGTTTTTCTCCACCTCCCCAAATTTCCTAGTGTTTGCCCTTTCTCCCGTTTCCTGGCGTTGCCTTCTGCCTCTACTGCACGCAACTAGTGACAAAGAGTATACTAACGTTTCTTGCTGGCAAAGTCACGGTCGCAAGGTGATGACTCTGTAGAAGGCCTTGTGTGCTTTCGGAAACCACGCGCTTGCGCCCATGCCCTTTTTACAGTATTCTGGTCGGCTTCCGAAATAAAGCGTCTCTTACAGTTAAGTCGGGGTCGCGCTGCTTATACATCATACAAAACACAGTCTGCATACAGATTCAAACGCGAGTCACCGCGAGATCCCTGCTTCGAATGCCGCATGGCAGTGAGTTCAAGGAGGAAACTTGGCACGCGGCATTCGAACCACGGATATTGCGGTGACTCGTGTTGGCAGACTGTCTATTGTATCATGTATGAGCAGTGTGACTCCGGCTTTTGGCTTTGTTTGCCAACCCGCGCGAGGTAGTGCAGCAAAGCCACATTTACGGAGGCGCCAGGAAAACCTTAGAAAATTGGCTGATAGATATTATCTTTTAAAAATGTAAATGATAACGAGGGAACGGAAAGAATTCTTCATAATTCCGGCGAACAGGATAAGTGAGGGACAAGAAAGGTATAAATGTAGATAAGCTCGTCATCGGGTCGTGCAGTAGTGCTTTATTGGAAAGGACCCAACTTATAGGAACATTAGTGAACAAAAGAAGCGCGCAAACGAGCTGGTGGTGGTTAAACATTTCGAAAAAACCCCGAGACTGGGACAAAAGGGACCGACAAACACAAAGACTTTGTGTTTGTCCGTCCCTTTTTGTTCCAGTCTCGGGTTTTTTCGAAATGTTTATAGGAACATTATCAGCATTCTTCAGCTCAAGTTGTCTTCAGGCGCCCACTCCGGCAGACGCACGTTTCCCTTTCCAGATACAGAACAGCCGGATAGGACAAAATGAAGGGTCAACTGGTCAATTAGTTTTTCGTCTTCTCGCTTCGTCGTGCTCACGAATAGACAGATAGACACGACGAAGGAAATACACTGGCCTGAACGCACAATATCACGTATGAAATACGAATCGCCATCCTACAAACGGCGGTATTCCTACCACCGAGTTCACGACTGTAGAAACGACTCACATTCGTATATATTTTATTACAGTCGAATCTCGTGAATTCAAACTCGAGGGGGCCGAAAATTTGTTTGAATAAAGCAGAGTTTGAATTATCAGGGGTTTCCTCCCATAGAGACGCATAGGATGGAACCTGCATGTTACTTTGAATTATCCGCAAGTTTGAATTAAGAGAGTTTGAATTCATGAGAGTCGACTGTAGTACTAAATCAGCCGTTCGGGTACATACTAATAAATGATTACGGTACATGGAGCCTTTAATTTTACCACCTATTCGCGCTAGAAAGTTATTCGCGGAGTTTGTGCGACTGAGCTTCAAACTTCTTTTTTGCTCTGACTAGACTAACACTTCACTCAGAAAAATTACATCTTTCATAATTAATATGCTCGATCTAGAAAGTAAGGAACAAATGTACAGTTAAAAAATATACTTAATAAGCACAAAGAGCTTACTAAAGTTATTGAAGGTGTATTATTAAAAAAAAATTCCCAGGACATCTAAGTACTTGTTATGAGTTGTGAATGCGAAAGCATGAATGTCGTTCTTCCGCTCCCTTAGTTCGTCTGCGGTGTACTGGCGTGGACGGCCACGTTTCGCTACTGCCGAGGTTATGGCCGCCGACGATATAGATGCCTCAGGCGCCGCCATGTTCCTCGGCGCCGAGAGAAGCAGGAGCGGCCGCAGCAACCCCCCCCCCCCCCCTGCCCGCCTTTCCGGCAACGCCTGACACGAGAGCGGCGGCCCGAGCGCGCGCCACCTTCTCTCTTTTAGCGGCGTGCGGGCCGCAGCGCCAGGGAGAGGGCTTCTCTGTGGGGTGGCGTTCCTTGGAACTATGACGCGTCTCAGCCAGTGGGAATATATTGCTCATTTCGCTCAGCCGTAATTTAGCCGTTTCGCTGAGCCGGAATTAAACTGCCCTTTTTCGCGGTTACAAACAACACCGGTGGAGCTCCATGGGACAGTTAATGCTTTCGCATTAAATTTATTTTATTGAAAGAATACAAGGATTTTAACGCGCCTTGGTCTGCTGGTTTGCTACAACCCCATGTAGACAATAGATGCGTGTTAAACAAACAAAACAAAGCGTGCACGTCGATGAGGGCACAATGTGGGTTCGAACGGAGTAATGATTCTTCGATCGATTGGAAGTCCTAGAACTAAGACCGATACGTCATAACTCTGCCGCCCAAGAATCTTGTTAGCTGTCGTCGAGGGACTGTGTATTACATCAAGGAGTTGCGGAGAAGAGGCTTCAAGCTTCAAGTAGGCGATCCGCATTTATTCGACGTTAGGCTTCTTATAAGTTTGTACCTTGTTTGTCTTTACCACTAATTGGCTGGCAGCTTCGACCCGTTGACCACCCCTGACCTGGAAAGGGGAAGAGGAGGAGGAGGGAGGGAAGGAAAAAGAGAGGGAGAAAGAAACTCACAACGTGACCAATATAAACGAATGGATAAATAAAATCTCGGCAATCCGGAAACAAAAATGGGCTAGTTGGCACATTGCCAAATAACTGAAAACGCACATTGTTCTGCCCTCTTCGCATTATCTCTTGTCATCTTATCACTTTCAGTGCTACGATAAACAAGCAGCGTGTGTTCACGCTATTGATTGTGGCACTGGATGCCAATAGCAAACCCAGAACAATAATAAATAAAAAAGGGGGCACACATTCGAACGGTGAAAGAGACTTCTCTGTTCATCGGTCACTTTTGATCCGATACTGACACTACGATGTGTGGATGTCTTCAAAGCCACTCCCGGATAATAATCGTAATAAAAAAAAAAGTTAACACCGGGGTTGAAGGAGGAAATGATGGACGGTCATGTCAGGCGCATCCGCCGTCGTCGGCACACGCTCCAGAAATTACCCGAGCTTTTTTCTCGAGATCAGCAAAGACGACGACGTCGGCAGACCCCCTCGGTGCCCGCTCGGCGTCGTCGTAGGGAAGCGAGAACATTGTCGTAAGCGCAAAGAATCGATGTGAGAGCGCCGCTTGTTTGGTTCCCTTCCCCGTCTCCACTTCCTCTTTTCCTCTTTTATTCTTATTTCTTCTTTTTTTTTCTTATTTCTTCTTTTTTTTGGGGGGGGGGGGGGTTGTACTATTACTATTGTTTGTCGTACGAGCTGTCTCTTTATTTTTACTCCGTTCTCTTCGCTGAGCTGTAAGTGTAGGATAAAAAAAGTCTGACAAAAAAAGAAAAAGGGTTGAGGCATCGGCGCCGTCGAGCCGGCGGAGAAGGAGCCAACGGTCCCGAACGGGGAAACGACGCGATGCTCGGAGGCGGCGTGGGCCATTCAAAGCATTGCTTTACAGAACGACTGCACGACGTCAGTGTGGGCCACGGCCCGAGGCCGCGATGTCGAACTAAGCTCCTCACGCGGTGTTCTGTTTCTTTGTTGTTGATGTTGTTGTTTTTTTGCGCGTCGTGGTTTATTTTCTGTGTTTGCCCAAATGGCGTTTGTTTTCCGGCAGTGCATCGTTAGGTCACTTTCGCGTAATGGTGTCTCGTTTTCATACGCTTGTTCGTGTCCAGGATGATCGTGCAGTCATTGCGTTCGTTGTTTGTAGTACGGGGAAAGGGCAACGATCAGGCTGCTCCTCAGTTGTCGTTTGTTCGTGGATGCGGGGAAATAGAAAAAGAAACGCGTCCGCTAGATTAGCGCGATGTTTACGTCGTCAACCACATCATTTCGAGTCAAGCGCGGTTCCGATACACGCCTTTATTCGCGGACGTTGACACTGAAATAGAAGCGCATGTTTCGGAATCGCCGCTAGGAATACTGAACTCCCCCAGAATAACGAGTTTCCGAAGCCGCGGTCGCACCTCTGATACGTCATAAAAAAAATGAAAGACGTTTACAACACTGTAACGCCGAATTAGAGTGCAGCTCTTGAGGGAGAGGAGGAAGGGTACTCAGGGAGGGTTATCCCTCCTCCTCCTCATCGACCCTGCTACTTCTCCTCCCCTCCTCCGTCCTCTTCCTCCTCCTCGTCTTCCTCCCTCCTCCCCTCCCCCTCGTCCTCGTCCTCCTCCCCGCGCGGTGCATTATGAGACATTTCCCATAGTGCACCGCGCAGTTATTGCGACGCCGACGCCGCTCAAGCCAGAAACGGGCGCCTAAGAGCTGCGCTCTAAAAAGACAGTCTGCTGACGCTGTCTGAGGTCGTCCTTGTCACATTGGTCATACAAAATGTGTCTGCGCATATGTTCGAAGCATACATGTGCATGAGGCAAACATACCTCGAACATTGCTTGAGGCGTGTCCGCACGTAATCCTATCTTCGTGTGTGCAGCGAACAACGTGTCCTTTGTAGGATGTATGCGCAGTGTGATTGCGGCTGGATGTGATAGGTTGTCCACAAATACAAACATTCCCTGAAAAAGACAAAAGAAAAAAAATTGCTCGGTCGTTTTGTCGGGAGATTTATTTGGAATTAGAAGCGATTCCAAAAGGTGCTTTTATTTCGAAACATGGAGCCCAATGATAGAAGCACGTTTCGGTACGCCTCAAGTGAGTCTCGCTTCGTAAATAAGGCACTACTTGGGCGTGTGTGTGTGTGTGGGGGGGGGGGGGGGGTGACAGCGGAGCTGTTAAGGGCTAGTTTCCCCAGGATCGTGTCCGCCAACAAATAAATGTCCCGACACAACACTCCGGACAACTACCGCCATCTATGAGCGACGGCGGCAACCTTTCCACTCTGGCTTGCCGACTTGCGGCCGGCCATTACTTCATTCCCGCCACAGTACAGCTTCGCTGGTCTTCCTTCTTCACCAGAGTGGAAAGGCCGAAAGTTTTTATTTTGTGATATACGTGTCCTATGTGGAAGGAGAGGGGGTGTTCGGGATATGCTGTCAAGACTCGCTCGACAGCTCTAAGCTTTGATCACCGCGCACCGTCAAATTTTATTTGACAGATTGTGTGGTGTCGGCGCTCTTCCTGTGTTGAGAACGTTGGTATTTTGAATACCTCGCGCCACCTGCTGAGTTAGAGCCGCGTATAGGCTTAACGCGCTGTTCACAAACCCCTCCCCCCCCCCCCCCCCGCGAGGTGTGGGCGCTGCGCGTGCGCGGAAACCAGATTCGCGTCGAGAGGAGCGTTTGCGCACGCGCCCTGCCAATACCGGCGCCACCGTAGTTACGTGACTCCAGGGCCGCGTGTTTGTGTATACCGTATAGCAGCTCTTGTCGTTGGAGTTTAGAATAAAGCCTTCGAAAAAGCCCCGCTCTGTCCGGCGCGCCGTTCCGGAAGCTGGCTTTCCCACCCTGCTTGTGTAATGCAGGTGAAGCCCGCTTTCGGTTTACTCTCTATCGAAGCGAAAGACCGATGTCGAAGCAAAAATACAACAAACACGCTCCACCCCCCCCCCCCCCGCGTGTGGACGCACGCACACGCTTGCGCACGCACGCACACGCTTGCGCACGCACGCACACGCTTGCGCACGCACGCACGTACGCATGCACAAATACATGCACAGGCACGCATGCACACACGTTTTTGTTTCATCTTGGCAGTGAATGTTAGTACAGTATGGTGCATCGTACCCGTCACTCGCATTATGGCAGTGATGTTTTTGTTTGTTCTTATAATTAGTTTTGTCATGTTGCCACTACCCCGAAACCCCATGTACCGCCACAATAGAGGCGGTACAACTCGAGAACCCTTCACGGAGCTGACCAGTCACTTTGCTTGTGTCAGGGTACAACATTATTTATTTATTTTTATGTCGCCGCCCGATATAATCCGAATAAAGACATTGACAGGTGATCTCGAATATTATTCCCACTGGCCCCTTTGAAACGTTTGCAGACTATTGCCCGATGCCATATTTCTTGATCTGACGGCAGAGAGTTGACTGTTCTAGTTTAGTGTTTTTCTATCGATTCAGGCACAAGATGGCGATTAAGGCACAAGATGGCGACCAGTGTCGCTACTCTCTAACATATACAGCGACTCAATGAGCGAGCCGCAGCGGCGCCCGGCTTTTAGTGCGTGCCTTCGCGACGAGATCTAATGGGACTGCGGGCGACCCGGGATTTGCGAAACGACCCCATTTAGTCGTTTCCTGTCCGCCTCACAGAGGGCGCCGCTCGCGCGGCGGAGGAGAACGTTCGCAGCCAGCCACCGAAATATCGACAAACTGGCCCAGGAAGCGCCGGTTCTGAACGACTGCTAAAATGGATGTCGTCGAAGCGCCGGAATTTCGAGACAACGAAGCAAGAAAGAGAACCGAGAAACATAAAAGCAGCGTTACCGGGCCAGAGGCCGGCAGATTTATTAATTTAAGTAAAAAAAAGATAAAAAATATACGCGTGCTTTTTCAAAAAAAGTTTGGAAGCTGAGCCTTCTATTAGATTACCAACTCCTACGGGGGAAAATGGCTCTTAACCACGCCGGCTCGGCGGCGGTGTATTAAGTCGATATACATCCATTAAGGATTTACAGTGTGTGCTTATATGTTTACCCGTAATGCAAATGCGTGCGCGTGTGTGCGAGTGAGCTTGCGAACGCTAAATGGTACGTAATGTACCTTTGTGGTTTTTCTTTGAGATTATTACTTTTATTTCCTCTTCTTATTTTTTTTGTGCTTCCCACGTTTCCTTTTTCTTTTCTTTTCTTTTTTAGGCGGCGGCGAAATTTGAATTAAATACTTTTTCGGAAATGTTGTTTTGCTTGCATTAGTTGTTTTTTTCCCTTGACCCTCTCTTTTTCTTGTTTTGTACTTTGTTACCAGTGCCGATGTCATATCTTAGGTGACTTATTAAACTTCCATTCACATAATCTAGCTGTATTTCTTACGTAGTGATTTGCTGTCATCCCATATTTGAAGGTTGCAATCGACTGGACTGAGAAAACCTTTCTGTGCATAATATTTCCATCACTTTGGCCCGGGTGTATCAGTGCCACGAAATCGCGCAAGCTCTGTTGCAACTAAAAAACACAAAAAAACACTGTTTTTGTTTTACTTAAAAACAACAACACTGTTTTGTTTTCTTTTTATCTTAAATAGTGCTCTCAGAGGTACGCATACCAGATGACTATACGCTAAATGTTCTCCGGGAATCGTGTAGAGTCTACGAGTAAGACTGTAATACACTAGACGTACGAGGAATAGTATTTAAACAGTTCGACAGATGGCGGGGTGGCAGTTCATTAGAGAGCTGACGGCTGGCGCAGGGAGGTTCTTTTGTACCGGCCGGCATCGATCTAAGCTGTTCCGTTAGCGAAAGCAAGCACCGCGTGCGCGTGGAATGGAGCGGTGCAACTCGCACAATGGCAGCCTCCAATTGAGTTTCTCGCCCCGAGGCAACCTTCATTTCACCAAAGGGTCTGCCGCCGCCCTGCTCTAACCCTGTCTTTTTTTCCTTTGTTACTCCTTTCGCGGCGTTCATTCGAGCCCCAGGTGGTCGCACGCGGGCGGAAAATTGCTGCCTCGCAGGAGCGGGAATTCGGACGCAAGGTGTCGGCGAGTTTACGGCTATTGCACGCCCTGAATAAGCCAGCGCGCTCCCCGCTTACGCGTATGGATCTGCGTGTATATATGTAAATGCGTCGCCTCCTACAGCACGTTTTTGTTTCAGTCAATTTAGTGTTTATTGCTTAACATAGGGGGAGGGAAGATAGTTGATAAAAACCATAAAGAATAATAATTAAAAAAAATTGGTGGCCGAGTGTTTTAACGCGCTACAGCTCGGAGCATGTGTTGTGAAAGCTTGGGCTGCAGAACCCAGGGATCCTGGGTTCAATCCCCAGCCCGGCCCGTTTCGATTTGGATGTGAATCGTACCTGCGTGCCCCGTCTTATGTCGTTACTGCGTGATGCCCGGTAAATACCCCAGGTCAACAGTTTTACTGCACTAGATTTCTCATCTACAGCGGGAAACTCAGACGGCCATTGGGTCTGACTAACGTATACCTCTGTCTAAACAAACACGCAACAAATTTACTTTACTTAACATGCGACAATAGCGAGTGTGTAATTAAAAAAAAAAGACAGTTGCATCGGGCAGTATTTAGTTTTCAGTCAAAATGTTTTCTATCCATTGCTAAATAGTGACCGTAATAAATACAGAATTGTGGTTCATGGATCCCAGAACAGGAATCCGTTTTCGTTCCAGTGCCTTAAATTTTACTGATATAAATAATTAATGAAAACCCGAGTTACTTTTCGGTCTCGTTTCACGAGTAAAACGATTGGTCGCGCATACTTTGTGACAGCGTGTGCCCCAGGAGCGCTTCGGTGCTCGCTCCATTGGCTCGGGGCAAGAACAAGCTACTCGGCTGTTTCTTCCCCGGCCGGCTTGTACTATTAGTGTTCATCGCAGTCACGCTCCCGGGCTGTCAATGCACGGATATTTTGGCAGGTCTTTGGTTTTCGTCACGCTACTAATTCGCCACGAATGCAAACTCGAATATTCGCTGACGGATTGATTGTTACTGAACACAGTCCCATTGACGCAACGCTCGAATCCAGGTCGGGAGCTGGATACGGCCCACGTGCTTGAGACCTGTGGATGCATCAGAGTGAAAAGACAGACATATTTGTGACGGAGAGAAGCGAAAAAACGGTTCATTCTTATTTAGGAAATTCCACGTCGAGTGTCACGCCCCTGCCCTCGCGTGCTAGTTTTTTTCCCCACTAAGCGATACGCAGTAACTAAAACTCGCTGGTTTCTGCTGCGAATGTTCATCACAGTCACCCGCTTGAGGTGTCAATGCAGGGATAGTGTGATAGGTCTTTGATTTCCGTCAAGCCACTAATACTGCCATGAACGCAAGCTCGAATATTCGCAAACGGATTGATGGTTTCTGAACGCATTCCGAGTGACGTACATATTTGTGATGAAGAAGAAGAAAGAAACGGTTCATTATTATTTATGAAATTTCACAATGAACTTTTTTTCTGTTTTATTTTTTATAAAGCGAGATGCAGGAAGTAAAATTCGAAGCCATTGCGATATCGTTACATGGTTCCTTTGATGTTCGACGTAATGCTTGCTGTTATTTCTGTAGAGCCATGCGAATAGCTCGGACGACGCTCCTCCATTTACATCGTAGGTAACTCATATATGTCCGCTAAGTGGCGATTCCTTCCTATACTATATACTAGGTAAGGGAGTATAGTGAAAGCACCCACTATTATTGCCACCTAAATATCAATAGCAGACGACGGCTACGGTCAAGAGTTGCATTCCCACTGGCGCTAATCGAAACCGCGAAGCGGATCGGCTCGTGTTCGTCATCAAAAGCGCGTGAAATTGGATTGGACCTACCGCGTTCGAAACCGCTTTGCCATCGCGGTTCGCCCGCCAGTCTGAATGCGGCGTCAGGGGCCATGACTACAGATATGCTCTATACGGGACCTCTTGTCGACGTTTGCTCTCTACCCCAGGAGGACATATATCCATGGGCGGAAGGCCTGTAAAACTAAACCAATCAATCAATCAATATTTCTTTCTAACTAGACGTTGCAAGAATCGCTTCTTTTTTTTCTCGTTTACCCTTTGCTTGTAGCTTGAACGACTGCCACTGAGAGCCTGAAAGGCGACTTAGCAAGGATTTCCCTTCTTGTCTCAGACGCGTGTTACGCGTACCGTCTGTCTATCCCACGAGTCCCGCTCGAGACGTCCGACCGACGGGGGCTTCCGGAAGAAGGGCCTCGGCGACGGTCTTGGGGCTTCTGGCGGCTCCCGGGCCGTTTGTTGTTGCGAACCGTGGGCGCGCGCTCTTAATATAGCCGGCGCTCCGTCGGCCCACAGCCCGAAAGGCAACCACCAGCGGGACCCGGCGCTCTGGCCCAGGGCCCAGCCGGGAGGAAGGCGGGGGAGGTACGTCACGTGGGACCCCCGAAAACCAGGCGCAGCCGTGCAGCTCGGCTGCTTCTGTCGAAGCGGGACAAGCGCCCCGAGCGAACAGGCTACGAACGAAGCTTCGAAAATTCGTCGACGACCGTTTCCCCTCCTCGTGTCCTTGCCGCATCTGGCTTCCGGTGGAACCGCCCCGCTGTCCTGGACCGGGCACGTCTTGGCGGTCTGCTCAAGTCTCCCGCGTTTGTCGGTCGATCCCAGCTGTGATGTGTCTTCGGCGGAGTTGAGTGTTCCTCGAGTCTTCGGCGACCTTGAGGAGTACCGACATGGGGGCCGCGCAGCGGAAGATCGGCAAGGTACGGCCTCATCTTTACTCTCGCCGCACGCCTGAAATCGGATACGAGGGTGTTTCTCCCGAGGACAGTTGTCGTTGTCCCGGATTACGTTCTGTAGTCATCCGGAGATCACGCGTCTAGAGACTGGTTCTAGTACTCCCCGTCAGTTTGCCCTTGGGGATGTCGCTCGTGGAGGCCCGCTAATGGCCCGCTTGCAATTCATGTACCTTCGGATACAGTGAGTTTTCTCTAGCTCAGACCCTCTTGTTGCGTGTTCTTGGGCTGTCCTACTTTGGACGTGTCTTATTTACATATAGATGCACATCACGGAACGTTTGGTACTTCGGTGTTCGATGACCCCATTGGGTGTGTTCGGCTTTGGAGCCTTTAGCGTACATCGACGCGGGGTACACGTGTATCGCGTTGTTCACGCATCACGTGCGACGAACGATCGCGATCCACTTCGATCGCGACCCACTGAATAAAACAGCGCCCAAGGCCCAAGCTTACTCGGCGCGTTGACTCTGCCTCGTGGCAGGCTCACGGGTTCCGCCCCACCACAGCCGACAGCTTGTCTCCAAAGCGCACCGGAGAAAGAACTAGAAGAGAAAAAAATAGCGGAGGTTACGACGCATGCCTGCTTCCGGCTGTGTCGCGTGCATTGTCACCGCCCTCCGGCCCCGAAATAGACGTCCCTGGTTGAGAGCCCCAGTGCACGCCTACTCAGCGTTCTGGCTTGCTGTTCAGCGGGATCGGCGCTCACGAGGAGCCGCCGCGGTTACGCCACGTCCACGTGGTCTGGCCGATTCGAGTACGGTCGCGTGCTCTCGATTCGAGCACTGTCTTTGCGGTCCGCAGTGAGACACTCTGAAATGCTCACGTTCAGGTTGAACCGCGAAGTAGCGGAAGCCTTATATCACACCTTTTCAAATCAAAAACCGTCCACGTATAGGGACATCTAAGATGAGTTATTTGTTATTTTATCAGAACGTATACACGTTTCAGATGCTAAAAATCGTCGTTTCCTTTTTTTTTTGGCAGTAGAGACCTGCAAGAACTACTTCGCACAGCGAATAGACAATTTCTTGAATGGATAGCGAACATAGTAAAGGTAGTGACTACTGTTTTGTTTCAGCTGTTAATGAAACAGAGACATAGTAGTAACATCTGGACGCTATCTATATAGCTCCATCTCAAAATTTGTATGCAACGTTTTCGAAATCAATAAAACAAAAAAAAAAAAGAGAAAAGACGTTGCATGTTTCGACGGCGAGAAATCGATTTACCTTCAAGGTATCACGACACTGGTTCACCGCGTAGATGAGAGGCCAATACAGTACTACCACTACATTGATGTTTTTAACGGCGCATCTCGCGGTATTGTGATTACACGACCATACGCCGGTACGATGCTCATCCACATCAAACTGGGCAGGAGCGGGGAGCACTCGAAGGTACTGCAGAGTATAGAGACGCAAAAGCCGCGTGGCCCCGCTCTGCGTGTTGTTGCGTTTGCGTGAGCACTGGCGCAAGAAAAACTGTTTAATAAAATCTGGCGTTCACGCCCGTTCCTTCGAACAACACTGCTCGAAGTTTTCCAGACTCATTACATTATACTGGTTTGTGACTCAAGAACCCCAATTAAAAGAGCTGGGCTCCTTGCTAAAGCGTTACTAATGATTCCCCTACGCGATCAATAGAGACAGTTGTTTGAGCATTGAAGAACCAGTATTTATTATCTTATCAAAATGTATACGTCTCAAACGCAACTAGCATCGTTTTTTTTTCCTCCCTCTGACAATTGCGAGTCGCGTTGAAATTACTTTGCGCAGACGCCGAAAATAAATCATGCGCAAAACTTACTTTTTTTTATGTGAAAATGAACGTAAGTTAATACAGCAGACGTACCTTGTTTCCAGGATTTTAGCGCCCAAGTCCGAATGAGTTCGAATTTCTCGAACAGACAAAGAACCCTAAAGCCTGGGTCAGACTGCTCATATATCATACAAAAGACGGTCTGCAAACACGAGTCACCGCAATACCCGTGGTTCGAATGCAACGAAAAACGCGGCACGCGGCATTCGAACCACGGGTATTGCGGTGACTCGTGTCTGCAGGCTGCCTTTTGTATGATGTGCAAGCTAGTGTGACCCCGGCTTTACTTTTGTATCCGAGCCGCTCTAAACTCTGCTCGCACTGTATCGTGCAACGCCGTCAAAGCTACTGGCGCGAGCGTGGGGCTTGACCTCGTTGATCATTTGCACGCGCTCTCGCGCAAACAAACCCATAGATGAAGCTCACGCGCTCCGCGCCAGTATAAGCCGACAGCGTTGCACGCTAAGCATGAAGGGAGTATTAAATATGAGCGCATGCTCATCGACGTTCGTTCGTAAAACAGAAAACTCCGATTCTGTCATTCGTCATTCGCTTCCAAAATAGGGTCACTTATCAGCGGTCACTGTGAAGGCTCGTACAGCGCAGCACTCACATCCCGATATCATTAAAGGACAGGCCCCATGAAGCGTCTTAGCTGGTTAATGAAGCGAGCCACATACATACAGAAACAAAACAAAATAGAGCATCAAAGAACACATACGTACAGAACAAAACAAAAGGTGAGTATCTTCAAATGATCCGGCAGAGAAAATGAAGCATAGCAACGTGGTATTGGGGCGAGGGAGCGTCCGCGGTGACCTTGGCTGCGTTATCGCATTTCAGGAAGACAAAAAATGAAGCAAAGTAGTATCCGCAGCACACATTAAAAAAAAAAATGCTTGCAAAGGAATCTTACATCAAGATCGGTTTTACTCCCTACAACCCTTCGAGCAAACCGAATAAAAAAATCCATAAACAATGACGCTGGTCTGTCTATCCACGAAATGAGTTTTCGTTTGACAGGTAGCACAGGAATTTATAGAGTTGAAGAGGTGATCAACGCAGGCATGATTACATTGACAGAATGAGACCGACAGGGAAGTATTTCAGTTGTCCCGCCTCTTGTGAGCTTTGATCGTGCAGCCAAAGCACGATGGAAGGCAGCGAACGTGTGCTGGAGGCCAGGCCTTCCGAAAGAGACGCCCTGTTCTTCTCACCCTGTTGCTGACATTAGTGGTGCACAACGCACGAGCTACGTCTGAGTTCAAGCTAGACCTCACTTCGGAAGTTGAAAGCGTCATCGTCCTTTGGATGCCAGCCTTATCTGATCACATGACCTTCGTGATCTGACATATATCGACAAGGTTCTCGCGCGTTTCGTTGTTTCAACAGGGCCAAGCAGTGAAGAAGGACAACAAGATGAATCTAAGGGCTTTATCTTTTTGAGTGTCCGTTGCGATTCCCTCTTTCTTCTGGTAACGACACGAAGACGAGAAAAGAGGGGGGGGAGTAGCTGCTGCTGAGGTTTGCTTTACCATACAAATCCAGCAGATATCCAACTGCTGATACGCCAGGACGCAAAAACTTATTCGTGGTCGTATTAGTCCTATCTTGAGTTTACCGTGAACACTTAAAAGGTTTACACGGATGTGCCTCCTTGCAAACACGATATGCGATATTTATACATATATCAATATATCACTACGATCTGCAAAAAACGTCCAAAAAATGTCAAGCTCTAAAAAAAAAAATATAGACGTTTGATTGAAGACGCGATTTGCGCGGGGTTGGTGGGCACCTAAAATGGGGGTCTTTAGTGTTGTCTCTGCCAATTTCGCATTTGGGTTCTAGAAACTCTTCTAAAGAATGGGTTGCCCTAGTCCATACACTTTCGAGAAAGAAAAAGAAGAAGAGAAAAGAAACAATATGTTAAACATAAACCTGAGAACCGGTAAAACGTTTTAAATCGTTTTGCCATATTTTGCTTAATGACTGATTAGTACCAAGAGGCTTCTAAACAAATGATCATACAAACCAGGAACCAGACATCTAAGCTGCTGTTTTTTTTTCTGTTTTTTTTAAGACGTCTAAACCCCCCCCCCGAAAAAAAAACTTCTAAGCAATGGCGATGACTGCCCTAAACCAGCAGCTTAAAAAAAAAAAACATTTTATTGATTTGGTGTGATTGTAGTTTTATTCACCGTGGTGTTCTGCATACAGCCGGTGCGCAAAGGTTACGCGACCTTAATTTTAGAGAAAGATAGGACCTTCTCTCTCATCTCCAGATTGATCTAACTCCCGAAAGCACTTCGCAACATTCGCAATCGGCGTCATATCCAAGCTACGGCTGTCAAAGGCATTGATTGCACATGCAATACCATATATATATATATCTTCGGAATCTCTAATCGCGTGTCCTCGCGGTCGAACGCTGGTTAGTCACCGAAAAAGCTAAAAAAGCTGACCACCATTCACAACTATAAAAAAAAAAACGCCATCAGGCAAAAAAAAAAAACAAGAATTGAAGTAGACAGGCGGGAGTTATTGCCTATCCTAATCTGCAGCGAAAACAGGCACGCGCCTGGCGGCCGAAATGAGAAGCAGAGAAAAGGTGTTTAAAGACAGCGTTGTAGTGTGCCTCGCGGTTCTTCTCGAGACCAGAGCCCGCCCTTGGATCGACCGTCTGGTCATCGAGCGGTCCGCTATCCTAGCCCCGTGTCCGCTCGTCTTGAAAGCCGCGGGACCGTAACTGGATTCTACGTTTCTTTTTTGAAGGGCAGTTTTGGGAAAGCGGGGAGGGATACGCCGGCTCGTGCGCGCTCCGTGCTTTCGGCCGATAAACATGGCCGTCGGCCGTTTCGCCCGCTCTATTTCTGAGTTCGAGGTTTGCTGCTGTTAACACGCATTTCGTGGCGCTAACATACGCCATACGCTGATGGAACTCAACGATTTGTTGACTGACTACATCACTATAGTATACCGATAGGGGGATCGATGGCCGAGTCGGCTAGCGCACACCAGCTCGAAGCACCTGGAGCAAAAGCTCCCGCTGCGGAACCCAAAGATCCTGGACTCAATCTCCACCCCTGCCCGTTTCGATCTGGATGAGCGTCGTACCGGCGTGCGGTCGTGTGTCACTACTGCGTGGTGCACGTTAAAGACCCCAAGCTGGCGGTTGTACTGCACTGGCTAAGTTGCTCATGCATCTACTGCTGAGAGACAAGTCGCCCGTTGTGGCAGACTAACTTCAGACTGTATAAACATACACCCAGCCCAACACAATTAGTATAGTATACCGATATTTAGAATCAATCCCAACGCATTCTTGTCCATTACCATTAGCATCTCTATTGTCATTCGCGGCCCACGCGTGCATGTTACTCTCTTCGTATACGTGAGCGCACTTTAAACTCTATCCCCCGGGTATGGCTAGCACCACCTAGAATAATCGAGGCCTGCGAGCATCCTTATCTTCCTTCATGGCGCGTCATCACAATCGGGTGGCGCCAGTTCCAGCAGCACAGATTTGCCCAATCATTGGCCAATAGCTGGAAACGGTCCTTTGGCCAGTGGCCAGACGGTGGCCATTCATCGGCCAATCCTTGGCCGATGGCTCATGGCCAGTGGCCATTGGCCAATAGCCAGAGAAAGGCCAGTCATCAGCCAGTGGCTGGCCACTGTCTGGCCACTGGCCCAAAGGACCATTTCTAGCCATTGGCCAATGGTTGGTCAAACCTGTGCTGCTTGGTTAACTCAGCAGTTGGACCCGAACCTCAGGCCGAGCGCCTTTCGACGCGATGATTGGACACGAGGTCCATCCGAACGCCGAGCCCAGCACTCGTGTCCAATCCGCATCTTCGCTCGATTTCACTGTGGTGACGTCAGCATTCTAGTTCGCAGGCTTTGATTACTCTACGTGGTGTTGATATAGAGCCTACTGGAACCCCAGTGGTCCCTGCGCTGGGGTACGAATTATTGCACGAAAGACTTTAAGCTTCTTTGGAATATTGCTGAGGGGGAAACAGGAACACGTAATTTTCAGTCAAGTACACCTTCACCAAACTATCTCCGACGTTTTTAGAGTCTGCCCGGCATGAACGAGTGAGCCAGGTAAAAGAAGGCTACTTGTTGAAGGGTGCCATTGAACAATCAGGTCACCCATTCAGTGAGAATAAATAGGCGACTAACTCAGCGGAAAGTGGCGCATGCGTTTTTAACTACATGTACTGATATTGAAGCGAATATTCACTGGATATGCATGCATTTTCCTCAATTTACCTAACCCCCCCCCCCCCAAAAAAAAAAAAAAAAAAAACGGTGACGTTGGCGATTGGGTAAGCGATGCTTTCAGAGCACTGTATCATTTAAATTTGAAGTAATGTACACCCCAGCGGCGTTATGCAATGAGGGCGTCCAACCCACTTCCTTGCGGCCGATCCATTTTACAGAGTGTGTCCCCTTCTTTTTATTGGTTGAGATTAGTAGCTGAAAGTACGACCGCGTGCACTTAACATTGAAGATTCCTTGGGCGTACCGTCGGTTCGCCCAATGTGAAAATTTGAATAGATACAAGTGCTGGAATAATAAGAGATCCAGTTCGCGTTTTTTGACACGCAATTCCGAAGCTATAATCTAAAACGCACGCAAGTCCTCTAGATTGTGCCTAGAAGTGTGATATACACGTTTCTGGTACCCTGTTACTCCCCGGCAGTGTGTCATTGGCATATCCAACGAAGGTGCGCTGCCCAGTTAGTTACGAAGAAACCGAAAAGAGTATGTCACCCCTCTATAGGCATCATTGAGGACAGAGCTTTCTTACTGTGTATTTACTTTTAGAATCGGGCGACAAAAATAAGAAAACTGATCTATTATTATATAGAAACTCTTACCTTAAAATAAGCATAAGGTTCTAGCTCGAACCATATGCTTATTTTCACTTTATAGAAAGTTAATTAGTAATTTGTAATTAAGTACCGAACTAATTAGTAATTATCGCCCATTTTCTGACGTCTGCCACCAAGAGTAATGCTGTACCGAACAAATAACATTTTTACCTTGATTACGCTAATTTTAGGAATTTTGTCAGGCTTTGCTGAAACACCCGCTATATGAACCGGTCACCCGATCTTCAAAGAAAGATCTGTTCAAATTAAAATCAAACATCCTGAAGCAGACTTAGGCAGTGAACGACGACTTGTGTTTCGCAATAAAATGTTGGGCGACGCTTCTGGGCCTTGAAATCGAAACCCCTAAGAATAGGTGTTCCAAAACGCAACAAATATTAAACGCTTTTTTGTTGTACCTTAAATTAAACATCCAGTGGGCTGCCATGATTGCTGTGGTGCCTTCCACTGCATCTATGACGCGCAACAGTCGTCTTTTCTCGATGTAGAGGAAAAGCGCTTCGGCCTCTTTGAAACTCGGACCCGAAAATACGATGCAAGGGGTAAGTGGCATCTCTGCCTCCTAAAAAGAAATAGGACACAGCATTTTAGATATACAGTTCGCAGTCACATGATGTACACCTGTATTTCTATTTATAAAGGCAGCATTTTCTATTTGACTTAAGTTCTTTTGTGATGTGATCCGCCCAAGCCGGAGCAGTCGGCCACATAAAGGAGCTCTGACTAACAATCAATACTTAGATATCGGCTTTATCTTCTGTTGAGATGAGTGAACGCTTGCTGTTTTCGATCATAAGTATGTTTGTTGAAAAATAATTTCAGTTGTAATATGATGAAGTATCTGTGCTAAAATCACAATTATTAAAAAATATTCGTATTTTAAAAATTTCTTTTGGTTCACAGTAAATTACTGTTAGACATCTGATTTCTTGTTAGAAATATTTCATTTATAAACCTCTAAGTTTTTTTTTTTTTGCTGCAAAAATCTTGTGAGATATTTTTGAGGAGGTAAAAGTGGCCTTTGCATGGGGTGCCGCCAGACCTAACAATGCCAAAGAGGAGTTTCAGTAGCTACACCACAACCAAGCAACTTTAGAGTGTGTTCGTTTTTTTTTTTGGTTCTTTTTATGTGACTTTGGGAGGTCTAGGAAACTGGAAACTGCATGGGGGCCTTAAACATATTTAAAAATTTGTTCTGATGACCGAAGTATATTAACACTTATATATAATTTTGTGCAACGTATACAATGTTTTACAATGACAGCTTTCAAATAAAAACTTACCGAAGGCAAAAACATCATGTGAGTTGCCCTAGGCTCCTTAAGTACTCTGGCCAGGAGTTCCAGGACACGCACGGCCTGAACGTCTGTGACAGAAATGCATAACAAAACTGAGCCACGTGTTACTTGTGCTAAGTTGGAAAGAAATACATTGCACGTCTTCATTAAAAACACGATAATGAAGGAGAGCAAGGTTTTAAAAAGCCCATAGCATGCAAGTGAAACCGACGCATTCATGATAATGTAACAGTGCATTTTTTAAATAAATGGCTTTAAAAATAAGATATTTTTTCTTCAAACCTTCCTAAAGACAGTTGCAGGCGTGGCATCCAGCTGGTGCCTCATGAGTGCAAGCGCGTCCAGGGTGTGAGTGAAGGTAACTTAGACAGGCATCTAATTGCATATAGCTGCTCATATGTGCAGATATGGTGGCGACTACGTGCTTTGCTTGCAACTATTTATAAGAAATCAGTTTCTTAGCTTTGACTAATGTACATAAGGTTGAGAAAGCAACATATTCCTACATCTGCTCTAAAAGATAAACAAATACGTTAAACGAAGACAGGCAGTGCTGTCCTTCAGAAATGACAATCTGTAAAACACTGAGCAAGCTTCCATTTAACATTCGGTGATTTTCATTTAAAAACAGGAGGACATGCACTTGTTAGTACATGACATGGCGGGCTTCAACCAATTTGCGGCGACGTGCTCGGAGAAGCTGATGGCATGGAGGAGCGTTTTATATACCAAAGGTGGGCTCAGAAGCCTGGGTTGAACATTTAATACGTCCTTTGCTTAGCTTCGAAACATTTCAGATGCTGCGGGTGGGCGAATATTGTGAAATGAATGCATGCTTGGTACTCCATGGTAAGTTTAAGATCCAAGAACTTAACAAGGTGACTTTCATACTATGCATTTTTGTAAGCAAAATATACTTTCCAGGTACGCTTCGTCGAAACATTTGTATGCTGGATAAATTATTGTGCCAAAATATGTAATATTTGTAAATAAAAGGAACTGCTCTTTCTGTCCTCCAACTTCTTTTTTTTTTACTGGAGTAATTACATTCACATTCAGCTTGCACCATTCGAGAATCGCGTGTGTAGTAGCACCTGTGGTGTAGCTCAATGTACATTACTCGCATACTGTTATAAAACATTGCTTGGTCTTGCTTACTTTGAAGCAGCAGTGAAAATAACTGGATACGTTTAAAGCAGAAAAACAAGCATGTCAAATGACTTTAACAGAAGTGATATTTTCATTCAAAACTGTATTTTCGAATAATTTTAAGTCATTAATCCAGAAAAGCATTTCCCGTGACAGAAATATCCTGCACTATTCGCAAATATTTAAACAGCTCCCGCACAACACTTGTATTTTACGGAGAAAAAGAACTGCTTAGTACTCACATTTGTATCTAAGGGAACGATTAGTCCGCAATTCATATTGAAAAAGTGATATTAAATGCAACCATTTTTACTGTAGCACTGCTGTGTTTTGTGTAACTAATCACATGACATCAATGACGTATTTCATTTAAACGATTATTATGCAAATTAAGCTGCACCCATTTAAGTTGCACAGTAATTTACACTATACAAGCTAACAGTAAAAGAGACAACATATTAAAATAACTGCACAAAAAAAACGGATATGAGAAAAACAATGTTTGTTGAAAATAGTACCCCAACAGATGGCGTGTTTTACAAAAACACACATCTATTAACCTTAAGAGCAAAGAAATCTAATAGAGAAGGCACATCGTGTCAACACTAACCTGAACATCCGCGCTTTTCCAAACATGCAAGGCATCATACCATCCTTCTGTTGGTATATGTTATGCTCAAAGCGGTATAGTATTGCTTTGAGCAGATCATACACATGCCATTTATTCTTAATATACACGAAAGATCACTTACGTTTTTTGCGTCTTGCACCGGTTCCTGGCTGGTCAGCTTCAAGTAAAGGCTTCAGATCTTTTTTTGTTGCCCCTAGGTCTCCGCTTAGAGCAAGTTCCACAACCTTATTGAACGCCGCCTCGACCGCTTCATTCCCATCTTTCTTCAGAAGTTGCTTGAAATCCTCAAGGAACTGAAACATTGTGGACGTTTTACATAAAACACACGCATTTGTAAGAACAGTGAAAGTCTTAATTTTTTTCACGTCATTATTAAATGCCTTTTATTAGACTACTAACACATTGAAGCATTCTGTCACGTTGTGAAACTACTGCAGAATCCTTTACTTCGTGCCCTCAATTTTTTACAAATGTGATGACAGACATAATCATGACCACAAACCTATGTGTATAAAAGTTGGAATTTGAAAACTAGGCTAAAGACATGAATGTACCTTCAATTTACGCAAATTATTGACTTCGTGAATATTTCGGCAATATGGAACTTCCGAACGTTAAAGGTTGCACTGTATTGCCGAAGTAGATTTTAATAGATATAGTGCAGCTCCGAAACGTAAAAATGAAGGGAAAATTGTCAACCTTGGTTCAGGCTATAGTTACTTTCGGTGATATTAAAGGCAAAAACGTCATAACTAACATGGTGTGTGACTGAACAAATTATGCAAAACATTAATTCTGAAAAAGAAGTAATTTCGTTGTATGTCAGAAACCGTTAAGCGATAGCTTGTGCCTACATTAACCTAAAAATAAATTTGCTGAACCATTCTCTGCCCCGGTTTTAAAGTTTTCACAAATGTGTTATGAGCAAAAAGTTAGGACGCAAACTAGCTGGTGATGATTGAACATAATTTAGGACAAAACTGAGAGACTGAAGAAAAAAGAAGGACGACACAACACACAGCCTTTGAGTATTGTCGTCCTTGATTTTTTTTCAGTCTTGGGGTTAAATTTTACAGTGCGTTATGTTTGTTAAATTGTTTCAGTGAAAACAAATTTCTGTGGTTTTCAGAGAACAAGTTTGTAAAATAACAGCTTCTTAGAAAAAAGAACAGCTCTGTCTAAGCTGGTTCATCTAAGTAAAGCCCTTCTACAAACTGCGTACAGAAGGAACTACTCACCCATTCAATGTCCCTGAGATATGGATACTTGTCTATAGCTTCAGCAATTGATAACTTGCACAAGTCTTTGACCCTTGCGGAATGCGTCAACTCAAGCCTGCAGCACATTTGTTGTCTGTCGGGGTTTGGTTTGGTCCACTCCGTGACTAACCAGGCCTCATGCAGGGTGAGACTGTATTCGTCTTCTCCACTGGGAGCCAAGCCTTGGGACTGCATATGAATTAAACAAAAACGATTATTGTAATTTTATTTAAAAAAAAACATGTGCGTTATACTGAGTTCTAAATCACCAACCAGTGTTGCGCCAACTTTTCCCCGCTGTAACTCCATTGATGCGGTGTCGACAGCCGCACTTGGTTGTTTCCCACTGCTGCCGAACTTCAGTCGGTTTGCGCACACACGGTCAGTCTCCAGCTTCCGTCTCTCATTTTTGAACTTTTGGCGGATGAGCATGACCCATGAATCCTGGAGTTTGAGATTAATTTATTTATTCAACATATCTGAAAGGCCTTCCGGCATTATCCATACACTTTTCAATGCAGGTAATACTGTAATGAAAGAAAGAATCTCAGAAAGTGCCAAATAACAAATGATCTTTTATTTCCATTGTGAAGTTTAATTTCATTTACATTTACAGTGACTTAGTGCAGCAGCTATGTCATTTTTTCCGATTTGTTTTTAAATTCTAATAACATTTGCATATAATAAATAACGAAAAAATTTGCATAAAGCAGTCACCATGCTAAATGAAATTACAAGACCTCGTGCTCGTTAGTCAGCCATTTGAGCTTTGTTTTTCTTTCTGCTGAGCGTAGATAGCCGCCACGTTTTAGAAGTTGTTTTGTGTGCATGTTAACTAAAACCAATTTCTGCTACACTATTTTCCATGCCACTCAAGCAAAAATACACCAAATATGTTCTTATTCATACCAAGGTCATTACACATATCTGGAAAATAAAATTGCCCTCTCGCTTTTAAGGTCAATGGTGGTTCTCAGGCGCCAGCATTACCACGTCATAGCGAAAACCAAGTCACAAATGTTATTACATTATAATACTCACATGCCCACTTCCGCAGGTGTCGGCAAGCTCATGATGGCGCTGTACAAGTGCTGTGCCCACCTTCCGATAAAACTGCTTAGATGGGTACCTGCAAAAACAAGCTGCTATCTGTGTCATGCTAAACTTTAAAATCATTGAAATTAAAAATTTTAGAGACACAGTAGACACATACACAGAGGTCAGCATGCATTCTTACAGTGTAAATCGTGTCATCTCCTGAAAAAGGACGTCCACAATTCTTGTTGTGGCGTAGGATCCGAGCGGGTTGTTTCCGGTCACAGCGTCATGAAGGATGCCCAAGTCGGGAAGAGTAAAATCTCTGCCGTCGTCATCTTCGGAACTAAACAGAGTAAACATCTGCATCATCAGTACAGCTTAAATATTTTCATGCAACAGACTTCTCGTCTTAATGATAACAAATAACACGACATTGTAATTGCCTGAATGATTTCATTGTTGGCTTTGGATGTTACCCCATACCAGTGCTCACCTTAGCAGTCTATAAATAATATGATGCTCGCTGATATGTCTTCAGTACTCTACACGGTCAAAATAATGCACTTTTGTGACGGACGTTTTTAGTAAAAATTAATTATTCCATAATGCGGCTCACATATCAAAGCAAAATCTTCCTACTTTATTGGATCAACCAAGTAGCAGAAGGTGTCATGTAACAATGCTGAGGTTTCAGTACCTGATAGCATTGCTGCAGTTCTGCACAGAACTGTTTTCTGGAGCTTCCACCTCCTTCGACGTAGTTGGTTGCGAAGTACATGCAACCACCTTCAAGCAAGAAAATAATTGCATCAAGCACTGCATGGCAGGATAAAAATATGAAAGTTCTCACCTGAGCAGATTCAAAGTAAACACACACTTATTTTTTTCATTGGGTACTGCTTTGGCAGCCAAAAAAATGAATAACCTCTATAGAAACAATAGCCTAAGCTAGTGCCTCTACTATGCAGAAAACGCGCTAAGTGAAGAGAAAAAAGGAAGAGGTCTTGATGTTAACTGAAATTTGGTCGCAAGGCTGGCCAGACAGATTTGCCGCAGGCAAATCCTCGGAGGACACAAAAAACAAGGTCAACAAAAGTCACGCCTCTGACACCTTGCATTTAGCGGGGTCATTAATAGAAACCAACACACTCTAAAAAAGGGTATAGTCTCACACCCTTTCCGATATACTACACTCCGAAATTTCAGTTCGAGGTAGAGCGCACTGACGTCGAACTGACGGCCCCGCTCTTTGCGAGGAGGCTTGATAACGGTGCGATAGAACTTATTAAACAGCTAAGGTACGTAGCAAAGACTAGAAGAAAAAATAAACACCTAGGTTTTGCAATAGGAAAAAGAACGCTTTTTTTTTCAGGTCAGTAACACGCACATCAGCTATTATATTAAGTTGTACCACTCGCTTATCAAGCTGCTCTGAAAGATGGTACCGCCGGTTCAACATCAGTGTGCTGTGCGTCGAACAGAGGTTTTGGAGGGTAGTATATGTTTGAAGGGTGTAAGATTACCCTTGTTTTCAGATTGCGGCCTTCCAGACATTGTTGTTTGGTTAGCCGGAAAAGAACAATGCCGCGGTCAATGACTTTAAACGTTTGTATCTAATGGAGCGCGACCAATACAGGCATCAAACCAAACAGCCGGGAGCAATAGTACGCAAGCGAGCTGGTTAGGAAATATATACGAAACCCTGAGACACAGATAAATAAAAGAACGGTCAACACGTCAATAAAATAACGGACAATGCGACAAAACATTTGCATTTTGTGTCGAGTTTTCTATTTATGATTATTTTTCTTGTGTCTCAGTTTTTTACGACGAAACCAACTTTTGGAAGGCAATGGCAAGTGGTAAAACTGCTCGACAACGGGGATCTTCGGCCTATCTTCCTGAGGATGATAAGGTATAATTATCGCATATGATTTGCTCTACTCAAATATATGGTATGTATTTTTTCCAGCAATTGTCAAACAAATACAAATCTTGCTGATAATCAACATTTGCTTGAATAACACATAAATACAAGACAATCAGAGTACAGATGAAAATAATTTTTCAAGTGCTGTCTTTCAGCTGTGGATGATATCAGTGTGCACACATGCATGTACTCCGTTCTACCGTACGATGGACCGCTGCAAAGGCTTACAAGTCATAGAAGTCAATCCAATTCCGTGGGAGTGCCACGTGACATTCGGGAGGGGCCAAGCAACGAGCAGGAGGCGTAATCACATATATTCCAAGCGCTTGATGGGCTGTAACCTGTAATGGCTTGTAGCGTTCTCTGCGGTACATCATAAGGTGAAAGAGGATATTTATAGGGAGTATTCACTGTCGGCCATAGCTGTGTGCGCGAATGCTGAGCGCGTGCTGATGGCCAGCTTCCACAGTTCTTTTGCGATGTGCATTCTGCACCATCAGGACTGCCGGTCTTAGCAGCCTATTGATGTGAGCTTGTTCTGAGCATGCGCTCTAAACAGCACCCACAAATATGGCGTCCAGTGAATACTCCCTATAGTTTTGTCACGGAGTGTGCTGTCTATTTTAGAACTTAGGTAGTGTCAATACAAATGACCATGACTTTGTACCAACACAGGAAGGCATTACATGGTGAGACAACAAACCTCTTTTGTGGTCCCAGCACCAGATGGCGGCTTCACGACACGAACAACTGACATGTCACAAATTGGATCTTCCTCAAGAAGGTCAACGTACTCATTGAAGTCTTTGTCGAACAACTGTGCAGAAATTAACATCGGCACCTTAATGCAAAGCAAAATTCAAAATGACACTACATACACTTGTGAGAGTCATGATTAATGCCGCCAGTGATGGGACTATCCTAAAAAAGATCAAAATTTGTTTTCTTAATTTACTCCGCGCTGAGAATGTCCTTTTTCCAGTATCGTGAATTATGGAAGATGCGCACAGCTCGCCTGCAATTTTACAGTTTTTTCGTTAATATTTCTTACCGTCTCCAGAAACTGACGAGAATGTTAGCAAACCTGAACGGGCGTTTAAGTTGTTTTGAAAGCCAAAATCGCTTTAGGCATTTTTGCATAAACAGTGCATCGCAACGCAGTCCATAAAACGCGCGTAATATCGTCCTATGGGCCGTTTCGACGTTAGCACAACGGTACCCAACTGTAACTCTAGCAGTTGAACCCAAAGCAGAACGAAACCAGTAAATTCGTGCAGCGTCCAAATGTTTCAACCATATCACGCGAACGCCGACCGGCGTTTAGGTCAGCGCCTTATCGCGAGGTAAACGAGCAGGTCAGCGAGACTACGCGCATATGGCAGTAGGCACAGGCCTAGACTCGCTGACTTGCTGTTTCACGCCGTGATAAGGCGCTGATCTACCGGCAGGGCGGCGTTCGTGCGATGTTGTTAAGAAATCTGGAGGCTGTACATAAATTGGTAAGGGAGGACCGACATTAAGCGACTGATAATGATTTAATAAGAAAGATTACGCGCAACATCGTGCTTTACGGGGTTTTAATATCCTTCAAATCAATATAAGAGAGAGAGGAGAGAGCAAAAAGAAATAGGGTTAGAAGTCCGGCTGGCGGGTGGAAGTTCATGACAGTGGTCTAAGCAGAAAGGGGATTTCGGAGTCAAAGGGATGACGCCCTAGAGGACGATATCTAGAACGATGTGTAAGACAACCTCTAAGGGAATCCCAAGGATAACCTCTAGGACGACCTCAAGGAAGACGTCAAGCAAGACGTCTTGTACGACCTCTAGGACGACCTCTAGGGCGATCCCAAAGACATCTAGGACGACCTCTAGGGCGATCTCAGTGTCGACCTCTAGAATGACCTCAAGAACCACGTCGAGAACAACGTTTTAGAGGATGACGTCATGGACGACGTCTAGAACGACTTCTAGGATGACTTCAAGGGCACTTTTAAGGACCTCTAGGACGACGTCTAGAACGACCTCTAGGGTGGTCTCAAGGACGAGCCCAAGAATGACGTGTAGGTCGACGTCTTAAAGGATGACCTCAAGGACGTCCTTTAGGACGACTTCTACGACGACGTCAAAAACAACCTCTAGGACGACCTCCAAACCGATCTCAAGGACGATCTCTAGGACGACCCCAAGAAAATCTAGGACGACGTCGAAGATGACGTCCTAAAGGGCGACATCGAAGACGACGTCTAGGACTCCTTAAGGACGACGGCTAGAACGACGTGTAAAACCTCTAAGGCGATCTCAAGGACGGCCTCTAGAACGACGTCAAGCAAGATGTTCAAAACGACCTTCAGGACGACCTCTAGGGCGATCTATAAGAAGACATCAGGACGACCTCTAGGGCGATCTTAATGACGACCTCTAGAATGACCTCGAAAACGACATCGAGGACAACGTCTTAGAGGATGACGTCGAGGACCACGTCTAGAACGACCTTTAGGATGACTTCAAAAGCACTTTCAGGGAAAACCTCTAGAACGATGTCTAGAACGACCTCTAAGGCGATCTCAAAGACGACCTCAAGAATAACGTCTTGGACGACTTAGAGGACGACCCCTTGAACGACGTCCGCATACACTAGGTGTTTCCGCATACGCGCGCCGCCGATAGCATGCGTACGGCGCGCATACGCACTGCGCATTCGAGGCCAAGTACCGTAAAAGCTTGGTCTGCTGGGCAAGTTGGTAATGGCAATTCATATTAAAAATAGCGCAAAAAAGACGGGACGAAAAGACGAAGAAGCACACGGGACAAGCGCTATTTTTAATATGAATGCCAGGTACCGTTTCGCTAAAGAGTAAAGCTATACGCACTCCGGAGTGCATTTCGGACGAAATGGCTATACGCACTCCGCGGAGAGCTCATGCCGCTCGGGCCACCCTTTTCGAACGGCGCGTGTATCACTGGGAAGCGTATTAAGCCAGCTCCCGCCTGCGTTCACGCCGTTTCGCGGCGACAGCATCGGCTGCTAATTACAAAACTTAACCAGTACACGCCGCTTCGCGACGTCCAGCCGGCAACCCAAGCCCCGCTGTCCCCGATCGCACCTCCGGAAAGGGGGTCCCATACCATTTAGTTCTGCGAAGTTTCGGCGACAACATCATCACAAAAAAGAAATGTCGCCAAATGCCTCGACAAAACAAAATGTTCAAAAAAGAAAAAAAAAAAACAGGTAGGCCCACCGCGGATCGAACTCTCGTCCACTTCCGTACAAAGCGGGCACCTTCACCCTAATGCCATGCCATCGCTTAGAAAACTCGTTGTGACCACTCGTAGTATACGCGTTTAGCGGAGTGCGTATAGCCATTTCGTCCGAAATGCACTCCGGAGTGCGTATAGCTTTACTCTTCGCTAAAAACCGGGTAAAGTAGCAAAAGAATGCTATCGCATTAATAAATGAAATATATTACCTGAAACCGGTCGTTCTCGAAATCGATCTCGGTTGATAAGAGGCTGCAGGCTCGGGCTGATGTCTTCACGCCACGCAAGTTTGGCTCGTCGAACCGTAATTTTCTTTTGGTTCCGCAACTGGTCACCATTAGCAAACATGTTGCAGGGGAAGTCGTGGTTAGGGCTGCCATGGCAAGCTTGAGCAAAGTGCCAGCGCTAGTAGCATACAAGCCCTGATAACGGCTACAAGCGTGCACGACGGGCAGGTGGCTTGGAAGTTCAGCGGTCCGATCCCCACGAGCGTAACAAACCAAGGCACAGCGAGTCGAAAACCCGGCAAGTTCGGCGAACACAGAAGTGACCACAACGGCAGAAAATACATGGGGAAATGCGCGGTAACTACGCAGTACAGCAAGCAGTAACTGGATTGGATCGGCTTGGATTTGGCATTGTAAACGTTAGAAACCGAAGTGCACTGGCACGCAAAAAAGATTAATGAGATTTTTTTTTATAATCAAAATATTACTATAAAATAAATAATAAGTAAATTAATAGCTAGAATATTAATTCTGGTTTTTATTTTTTTATTTTGAGGCTGTTTTCATAACTTTACGAATTAAAAGCCATGGCTACATTCAAATCAGAACTAAACCGAAACTATGGTTTAAATGTGATCAGTTTCCAAATCGAAACTTCTAGCGCGGGTAAGAAACGGAAATCCTGAGTGCTTCTAAGCCAAGTTTAGTGAATTTTCTGAAGATAATTTTTATCAGCTCGCCTGATTCTTCTGTTATTTTAATGGTTCGTTGTTGCCTCTCTACGGGGAAGCAGCACAACTCTCGAACTGTTGAACGTCTCAGCCTCTCAGGCTCCCTCGCGCGCTCCGTGAATGAGCGCGCTTAGGTGGCGCAAGCTGTAGCCCTATTTAAACGGCTAGGCAAGGGCTAGGCCGTACGCATTAATCCATTTAATAATGGTCTGTTTTCTTCGGCTTTTCAACGTGGGTAGAAGACAGGCGTGCACTTCTCGTATTTTTAATATCCTT
This sequence comes from Ixodes ricinus, assembly GCA_037355805.1. Classification (NCBI taxonomy): domain Eukaryota; kingdom Metazoa; phylum Arthropoda; class Arachnida; order Ixodida; family Ixodidae; genus Ixodes; species Ixodes ricinus. The sequence goes on along the minus strand of JAZHYW010002028.1, from coordinate 13,038 downwards.
CATTATTCGAAGAAAGACCTTGAAGACCAACACACAAGCATCGGATGATTCGAAAGGTCAAAGGCATTCCGTTCATTTCGGTATATTTCTACTAAGGTAAGTCAAGCGCAGTTGCCGGTATAATACTCACACGCCCACACGCTGACCACGATATCACGAGACCCTTGCGGAAAAGTGTTGTTATTGCGCTGTGTCGTATTTCGTTTGAACTTTCGTGATATCTGATCCGTGCTCTTCTTTTCTACAGCCTCTTTCTGCTCATTGCTTGGGTTGAAGGACCTTGAATGGGATTACTTCGTGCATTGAAGACCGGTGGTCTGGGTTGTGTGGATGCGGCATTGATAATTCCGCTACTGTGAGTAACTTGAAAAACATTATGTTGGTTGGCAAAATTCCTATTGAGAACGTTAAGCGTGTGCCTCACACAGACAAAGGGGGTATATTCTTACACCCCTTGCCACTTGTTATACACACCAACACTTCAGTTAGACGTAAAGCGCCCTGCCATTGAACTGGCGGTACCAACTTTCACAAGCGGCTTGATAGCGAAGTTGTACAACTTATTGAAGTAGGTAATGTACAGTAGTTTTCAAAACTTCAGAGCCCACCGCGCGCGTGGCCGGAGCGGGCTCGTTCTCATGCAGTGGCGCTCGCTGGCTGCGAGATATTTGAGGGCGAGGGGGAACTTCGCTTTCGCTGTTTTGCGCCACTTTGTTATCAAGGCGACAGCGACGCGAGCGTAACGTTCCCCTCGCTCTCAAAAATCTCGCAGCCAACGAGAGCCGACCATGAGAGCGCCGCTGCACGGGAGCCAGCCCGCTCCGGCCACGCACGCAATGGAATCAAAACTTAAAAAAAAAAAAAAAAACTATAGGTGTGACTGACTGAAAAAAATATATATATTAATCCGGGTTTTCTTGGCCCTACTGCAAAACCTCAGTGTTTTTCTTTTTTTCTGTAGCTTTTGATATATACTTTAGCTGTTTATTATGTTATATGGCACCGTCTCCAAGCCTCGCGTAAGAGTTGGGGCCGTCAGTTCGACGTCATTGAGTTGTACGTCGAGCTGAATGTTTGGGGTGCATTATATGTGACCGGGAGTGTAATGGCTACACCCTTTTTTGAGAGTGCTCACCGTCGCGCTGTCACTAGCTCCTTGTGCTAGTAGGGCTTGTTCGTAGATCGTTCGACGTCATGGGTTACGGGAGAGTGCTCAATCCGGGCTCCGTGTGACGGACCGAGCTTCCGCTGGCAACATAAAGCTTTACTGTGCAGCCACCGGCAATATGAACTGGTACAATAATGATGCCATACCGGGAGCCCGCGGTACGTAAGGCTGCTAAAGGGGGCAGGAATGAACTGCCACGTTACTTATAATTCGGCAACAGGTTCCATGAGTAAATTCTGGAAACACCCCATGCAGAATTTTACCTCTTTGACTAGCTCTCGGCTATCTCAGCCCATATTCTTGCCAACTTTGCGATCGAAAAAAAATGACTTAATTTTCCCCTGTTTGTGAGAAACAATGTTTTTGATAATTGGTCTTCCAAATCAGCCTGTTACCAAATCACGGTTTCATATTTTTCTGGAATGAAAACACACGTTCCGGGTGCGTGAACTCACAAGCTAACTTGTCAGCTTAGAGCGACAGGCTCGTGCCAGCGGTTCTGGTGTCCATGCGAGTGGTCTGCAGTAAACCCGCAAATTCGGGAAGAAATATTTAGTCTTAAAAATACCTAAAAAGCTGCAATCTCCTGCAATAAACAGGAAATTAGCGGATTATGTAATTTTCGATGATGATGGGTAACTTTCTAATTGATGCTCAATTTTTAAAAAAAAGTATTTACAAAAAAATTTTTTAAACACATTACGTGTTTAATAGGATGACTCCTGCTCAGTGACTAATTAATAATGTATTTCATACAAATATGAAAGCCATCACTTTTGTAGTTTAACATAGTTTTCACAAGAAACGTTCCGCTGCAACATTTGGTGAAACAACGTGTATATCAATCCTCATAACGTGCTTTACCCGTTGGTTAAGGTTTCTATGAATATAAAAAAACAAAAACAGATTACCGCTGCAACGATTGTCGCGTGTTAGAATGTAATTGTCGCCCTCTAAGCGTACCCCGCAAATGCGGATGGCATTTAATTGACCTAACTTCGACAAATACGTTTTAGTCGTCAAGGACACTGCAGCATGTTGCACATGTTTTTGTTTTTCAGATGCCTGGGATACGGTTCTTTCAATGCCACAAGTGCCAGAAGAGAGCATTCACACTAAGGTCATTGTTTCGACATTTTCATGCAAAGCATGGGCATGAACAAAACTGGATTTGTGGGATTCAGGGGTGCTTAAGGACATATGCATCTTACGGAGCTTACCGTAAGCATGTTTCAAGAAAGCATTCGGAAACACTTGATGAGGTTCACTCAGTGCTCGGCGCACAGAGAAGTGAGGAGTCCAGTCGTGACATGTTAAGCAGTGATGATCAACCGGACAGCCACGCAGATGTGCCATTTGTAACAAACGCTGATGGTGTAGGCGTTGTGCAAAGCAATGCATGCAACCCTTCAGGTGAACGGCAAGGCTTGTTCAAGCAGTTTGCTTTGTTGCTGCTCAAGTGGAAGGAGGGGAAACGACTTCCAAGTACAACACTTCAAGAGATTTCTTCTGATGTTGTCTTGTACATACAGTCATTCGCTGAACATTTCCTTGCACCTTCAGCTTCAGGGAACGACCAAGAGAAGCTGAAGTCGTTCCTTGAGCGTGACCTACAAAAGCTTGTGAATGAGAGGGAACGTGAAAAATACTGGAAAAGTTGTTTGTCATTCGTCCAGCCGGAGAACGTTCGTCTTGGCAGAGACTTGGGTGGAAAGGTAGAGTCATTCACCTATGTTCCCGTCTTAAAGGTCCTAGAACATTCACTAAACAAGTTGTCGGCTGATCTTAGCTCCAGGCGTTCCGCAAGGTCAGGAGAGTTCCTTGTTGATGTTTTTGATGGCACAGCCTTTCAGGAGCATGCCTACTTTCAAGGAGATGCGAAAAAAATTTGCATTCAACTTTACACTGATGAGTTCGAGGTCTGTGATCCTCTTGGAAGCAAACGTGGAAGACATAAGATGATGGCAGTGTATTACACAGTTCTGAATGCTCCGGTCGACACACGTTCAAAACTTTCATCAATTCACTTAGCAGTGCTCGCGAAAGAAAAGTTTGTGATAAAATATGGCTTAAAAAAGGTGCTTGAGCCCCTAGTTAATGACATCGCTCGCCTTGAAACGGTTGGCATTGTTGTCAATGGAGAAGTTTTAAATGGCTCTGTGTTCTTTGTTACTGGAGATAATCTCTCTCTGCATCGTCTTGGAGGGTTCAAATGCAGCTTTAGCCAAGGCAGGATATGCCGACACTGTATGGCATTACGCCAGGAAATCTCAAGAAAGCACCGGCCTTCTGACTTCGCAGAAAGAACCCCCACTGTGCACAACCACCACCTCAGCTTGCTCACCTGTGGAGTTAGCTCCTTGTCACTCTATGGTGTGCGCAGTGAATGTGCTGTGACATTTTCTGGTTTTCACCCTACACAGCACCTTCCTCCAGACCTTATGCACGACTTGCATGAAGGCGTCATCCCGTTCTTGTTGAAACAAGTAATTTCTTCACTTATAAAAGATGGTGTTTTTTCATTAGAAGTTTTAAATGCTGCCATTGTCAGATACCCTTACAACGAGAATGACAAACGGAACAAGCCAGAAGCTGTGTCAATGGCTATGTTACAAAAAACAAAGACAATCAAGGGAAACGCCTCGCAGCTGTTTTGTTTATTCCGATACCTGCCATTTTATGTGGGTGAATGTGTTCCAAGAGAGCAAAAGGTATGGGGGCTGTACCTTCTGTTGAGAAAGATCGTTGACGTCATTATGAGTAGACGAGTAGCAGTAGAGCACATTGCATATCTTGAACGCCTAATTTTGTGCTTTTGCGTTGATTTCAGGGAGACATTTCCAAGTGTTGCTGTCCCTTGCAAACTGCATTTTATGATCCACTATCCTAAATATATGCAGATGTACGGACCGCTTGTTAGGCTTTGGGCAATGCGATACGAAGGGAAACACCAGTACTTCAAGGATCTGTCTCGAAAGCTAAGAAACTTTAAAAATATCACGTCAACTCTTGCAACCCGCCACCAAGGGCACGAGATGTATTTGCAATCTTGCGAAGACAGCAGCACAACCATGAGCACAACGGGATGCAAGCCTGTCCTGTTTGAGCATTTGCCTTCGGACGTGAAGCACTACATCTCTGAAAATAACATAAGCCGTGAGAACATCTTTTCTCTCATGTCAGTTTCTGTCAACGGCATTGAGTATGCGGTCGGCAGCATTATTGTGACCGACATCTCTTCTGAACAACCCACTTTTGTTCTGGTCTGTAACATTTTTTCAGTGAGCAGGTGCATTCTGACTTTTGTTCAAAAGCTTGAAACAGTAGAATTCGATCAGCATTTTCATGCATATATAGTAAGAAGGTGTCCAGAAAGTGTACTTTTGACAGACATCACGAATTATCAGGCAGATGCGCTTACCATTCATACGATAGGGAACAAATGTCTTGTGTCTGCACGACACGCTTTAATTTAGGCCTGACCTGGAATGTGTTATTTGTTTCACCGGTGGCTTCTGCATTATCTTTGTGTTGTATTCAACATTTAGTTCAAATAAAGTGCTGAGTACGTTTATTTCTGAAACGATGTTTCATTTATAAAAGAAAAGAGTACACTTCGATCGAATGTCAGTTTCAAGCTATAGCCACATGCACATGAGCTTATTCATGAATCTATAGTGATCACGGCAAGTCTTTGTTGAAGGCAAGGTTGGTCATGATGGGATAGAAACAAAGGGGATGCTTCTGTGACCAGCTTGGTTTATCCCCACCAAGCTTATTTGTTACCTCAAATGAAGGTAAAAGACGAGGCATGTTCCTGAAGGGAAAAAGTTGAGCGTGTTGCAATAGTGTCGCTTAGAAAAACAGCTTATAAAATCAAATAAATGAGTCATAGTGAAACGTGATTCAGCTGGTTAAAGGACTCTATTTTATTAGCAAAAATGAATGTGACATTTCCGCAGTGAATATCTATGCACAATTTTATACACCATGCATAACAAAGTGAACTTGCATTATTTTTTTTAACAGAGAAGCTATGTCTTGCCCCATTAGTCTACGGAACGTAAAACACATTTTGATTTTTGTCATCCTCACAAGCTCCATATTCCTACAACGCGGCACATAGGCAACATTGGCGTGAAAGGTTTCAATTCCATACAGCTCTGTCACATGCACTTTTTGAAAAATCGAATACAAACACCCTTACACCTTCGCAGCATCATGGGGTGTACTTTTACCGCATATACCCTATTTACACCCTTCATACACCCTTGGTACACCCTTTCATAATTTAGGGGTGCAAAACGGGTGTTTCAGTCGTGTGGAACGCCCCTCTAACACCCTTCATGTCGGAAATAAGGGTGTTAGAAGGGGTTTTTGGGTACCGTTACCCCCTTAAAGGTGTAAAAAAGTTTACTGTGTGGGAGGCCGCGTTACGTTTTGTTGCTCTGGCTCACTCTTGAACAACGAGCTCATAAGCATCAGCTTGTCTAGAGAGCTGAACTTCATGGCATCTTAGACTCCCTGTTGGAGAAAAGGAAGGGAACGGAAAGGCCAAGGCTGCCGGAGGCCTTTCTATATGCTTCCTACTAGCATATTTGTTTTGTGTTTTGTTTCTATCTTCCAAGGTTTAGCACGGAGCTACCTGCCAGCGTTGGCTTCCTGACAGCCAGGGGCCTGAGACTGCAGTTCCCTTAGCCCATACCTTAATTCGGACCCTGCTACTATACTAGGCACTGGCTAGATTTAGCATCTACAGCAGAGACACCAGACGTCCATTGGGGCTGACCAACTTCTCGCTGGCTAAACACAGATACACAACGCAATGTTGTCAGTAAATGCTCGCGGGCTGCGGAAGTGTCGGTGCGCGTATTCGCGTCCTTCGTATACTGATCCTGAAGTTCCCTGGCTATAGCTCGACATCCGGTAAGGCGGGTTCACGAGTTTTACTACGGGTTTACAAATCCGTCTGCTTTGCCAGCGACCTTTCATATTCCTTTCGTTGGGGCGACTGCTTTCAAAGCGCGAAGGACATTTTTCAAAACGCGATCCGTCTTCGTAAAAAAAAAAAAAAAGAAAAAAGAAAAGACTGAAAAAAACGGAGAGTATTAAAGTTCTCCGTGGCTCGAATATCAATCGCCAGGAGAGAAAGAAAGAAAGCAGTAGTAATCGGCGAGGCGTTTTAGGGAAGAGGCATAAGAACCGCATTTCTTATTGCTTTTTAAAGACAATTTATCCGCGCTTCCGGCGTTTCATTTGGGTTATAAATAATGTAAAATTTAAAAGCAAGAAGACGGTGTGTGGCCAGGTATATTAAGTCAATTAAGAAACGTGCCATCCCGTTTCGTCATGTCGCCCAGGTCGATGTTATCTTATTTGCATAAATAAATATAATGTGTCAGTACCTAATCAACCTATTGGGACCAAGAAATGTATCAGACACATTTTTGTTATCTTTTGTTTACTTTTATTGTTCTTTATTATTTTTTTTTAATTTGCGAGAAGGGCGTATTGATTCCGAACTAAAGGTAACATATGAAGTCGCCCGGTGAGGCATGATTTTTAGACACGTCTGAGCAGCAGAAACTGCCATACAAAATTGTTAAAGCACCAGAAATAACCACGGACACGTAAATAGGGAGGCGGCATGCGGACCAGTATTGTTTGTTTTATTATAAACAGAAACATTTTAGCACATAAAGGACTGTTTATGACATTCAGTTAAATTACGCTTTAACCAAATAGGCTGAAAGAAACTCGGATCAATATGATTGCTATGGTCTGGGACATTGGAACCGTGATTTCACCAGTATCACTATATAGTTGCTGTCGTTTTTATGCTGATTATTTCCGCACACTTTCTATCTTCTCATTGCGTTTAGAGAAATTTTCTAATCGCCCATAGCTTGAGTGAACCGACCAGTTATCTCAAAGTTGGTGTTTTAACAAGAAAGTTTTAAATTTCTAAAATTTATACTGAATTTCTGAAAGTGTTTTTCTTCAGAGAAAACGTTTTTTGTGGTCTTTCTTGGTAATATTATCGATTTTCCCATAGACAATGTATTATTAATCGTTGGCAGCACTCAGCACTCAGGTTTCATATTTATTCCTATCTGCTACAGTGATAAAATTTCTTCACTGTGTTAACTTTTTATGTATCGCATGCGAACCATGCACCAGTCACTAATGCCTGAAATGCTTTCTAGTCATGTGTATCAGTGACATCAACACGAAGAAAACACCGCATATCACTGCCTGCGTTCAGTTGAGAGCCTTTAACTATTATATTAGATAAGGCTCGAATTATCACTCTTCTTTCGGGTACGTGCGTGTCTTTTTCATAGCGTCAATGCACACTCCCAGCAAACCGTAACGCACGCACATACTTTAGACAAAGCTTAAAGGGACCATGAAAACGATTTGGAAGTTCAGTTTAACGATTGAAATACAAGTCGTCTCGGTAATTGTGGTGAAGTTTTAGCCCCAAAGTGGCGCTCGCGCGCCCAGCGAATTAATTTAACAGGCCCAGTAAAAGTCACACAGGGACCGAAGACAGCGACGCTACTGCGAAAAAGAAATCCAGATTTTTTAGTCACGTGGACCGTGACATCAATTGAGGCTCGTCAGGCGATTGGTTGAAGTGAACGCAGTTCGCTCATCTCCCTTTTCATCCTTTTGGCGTTAAAAAGCCTTTTTTTAATTCAGTAACAACGAAATTTTTTTATATTTTTGTCAGAAAGGTTTACTAGAGTAGAAATCAAAAACTATTTCAGTCCGCTGACTTACATAGTATCTTACTATTTCTGACTTAAATAGGCGAGCGTTTTTCTCTCGTGAGTATTGGGCGGGAACTAACTTGAAAAGCGTTCGGCATTAATTATTTTTCCCGATGAAAACAAAAACAAAATTAGCCCATTATAGTGTTTTGTTCGTTTCGTCGCGCGGTTCTTGCTCCTACACGTGAAGGGAGCTGCAAACCGTTCCATGGTGACGCGCTGCAGTTTCAGGTACTCCTTCGGGTCCATGTCAAAAAGCTTTGGTCAAACCTTGTCTAGCACGTCCCAATCTTTCCTGCACATATGCCTATCTTACTAAGCCTTCCAACGTGCGTCACGCAGCGATAACTGTAGTTCACAACTAGGTACGCGCCCGTGCAATGCTTCCGCGCAGACCTCCAGCAGGGTTTCCGCACGTGCAGAAAGACCATCGATCCCACGGCGCATGCTATGCATGGCGACAGCGGTGGCGTAGTCAAAACAAGCTTTTAAGGTTGGTCTGTGCAGCCTTCCATACAACGGGACCTTTCTGCACCTGTGGTGCAGGTGTACTGAAGCGCGCGAATATACGGGAACAGGACATCGCTAAGCATGCACGGCCAAGACTCCGTCGCTTGTACGCCGAGTCTCCTCGAGGTGGACCGTACTTGTGTCATTTCTTGGTTTAATGAAGCTGATGGCGCCCGCGTTAAGCCTTTTATGGTGTTCTGTCTCCGTGTTCTGTCTCACTGGTGGGTAACAGCGACATACAACAATTATTGTTCTCTGTAATGCGATAGCTGCCGCTCACTGTACGCGATTGGCTATAAACAGTCCTCGGCAAAACATAAGGTTCATTCACGCAGTCGCGTTTGAAGGCGTTTGACCGCGTTACGTTGACAAACGGCCTCCAGTCGCTCCGGGTCATCTGTGCTTCGTGTGAAGCGTAGCTGCAGCTTACCGCGCCCTGTATGCTCATGACCCCCAAATTCTGCCAATACCGACACTTCAATGTTGACGTCACTTCCATTTTAAGAGAAGTTGTGTGGCGATAAAGCCGACCGTCAGTTTCGGTTACTCTTATTTATTTTATACGAAATAATAGGGTTCACAGAAACGTATAAAAGATATCATGCATTTTGCATGGTCCCTGAAGAATCGAAAAACACCCTTTTCTAAAAATAAGTAATTCAAAATCGTCTTTACTGTAAAAAAAAAAAGGTGTTGCAGCGTCGACGCAGCAGGAAGTTCACAATATATTAACTATTACCCGACATTCTAAAAGTGACAGGTAAAAATAGTGATGGTTTCAATGATGGTGTTACGGTTGTGGTCAGTCAAATAGAGCTTTTGCCCCTCGGACTCTGTGTTGCTGTTGGCGGAAGAGCGTATTGTAAGCGTGCAAGCGAAAATAGAGAAAACACTCAAAAACCAGCAGCAACTTGCGACGGCATGTAGCAATTTCGTATGGAATATTCTGACACACTAGTTTTGAAAGCCAACTTAAATACTTTGTTTTCAGGGTTCAGAGGATAAACTTTACCTTAGGTCCTATCTATCATCTAAAGGCCTTCGTATACTGCAGGCATGTCTAGTGTCTATTCTAGTAACCACGCGCTCATTGGCAAATTTCGGGAAGATGCACGACAAATCTGCAAACCCCAGCTAATCTTAAAATCAGACCTGTATCTTCACAAGCAAGCGCAGCAGGTTGTTCCAGTAGACTGACTGATTCGGATGCTTTGCTAAATAAAAGTAATAAGAATATGCCTGTCCGATTCCTTTTTCTCCCCTGCGCAGAATGTATTCAAGCACCTGGACAAGCAGAGCTGAGGGCTGCTCCGACGTGAAGAACGCCCACTGGAGTGATGACCGGCATCCGTGTCGGCAGCAGCGAGCATGACGCGGCCGCACGCAGCACGCTGTCAGGGTGCTTGTTGCCGCCGCACACACATCTTCAAATGTCGCCCCCTCCATGCTTATGCATCTGTCTACGAGACCGTGCAACCCTTCAACGATACACCAAATATGTTTGCCTAATGACCGGTCATCACGAGGGAATACCTAAGGTTGCAATGCATCCAGGGAGACACGCACAGATCTGTTTCTATTTTGGTGTATACTGATCAGTTTCAGTCTTGCTCTTTTTTCACGAATCGCATTCTTTGACATTGTTTAATTTACGATATTGATAAACAGCCATCAAAACAAGAGAAAGGTAAATACCTTATAACTTGTAAACAGGACAACCACATCTTTGGGCGTCTCTGTTAGTGTTAATGTCCCTCTCGTTCATGTGTAGCGGTGTTAAGAACGTAGTTCGAATTTGCTCCTCGTCAAATACTTTCGGCATATTTTTAGCCATAATTTAAATTTTCGTGAAGTATAGAAAAACGTGCATTTCTTCTTGTATTCTTCAATTTAATTGGGTGAAAGCTTTGGTCAGCAAAGTAAATTCCAAAAACACTTGCCCCTCTCCCCTCCCCAAACAACAAATATAAATATAATAGAAATAAAATAAATAAAGACATTACGAAGCCTTGCGGCACGGCCAATATTTCTAGAACTGCGGAAGCAGCAAAGCGGCACGAGCTAACGTCGGAGAAAGAGCACAAAGAATGTCGAGAGATAGAAAAAAAAGAGATCGGGTGCCTGTGTGTGTGTGTGTGCCGAAGTAAAATGGGGAAAGGAAAGGAAACAAGAGAAAAAGGGGGGGGGGGGGGGGCACGGCGAAGCAGAGACGCAAACAGCCATCCTCAGGATAACAAACTCCTGTCATACCTGGCGCCCGCCGGTCACTGCCGGAAGCGAAATCCGCCTAGGGTGTTACGCGTGCACGGGCGGCTGCCGCCGGAGGATAGTGCCTTCTCCGAGCAGGACGTCCAGCCGGTGTGGCCCCCGCAAGCACAGCCGTTCGGCTTTAACGAAGCGTGGCCCTTCTCCCCTCCCCGCGCGCGAGGACACCGCCACGGCGCCTGCTTCCTCCTCCGCCGTTCTGCCTCGTTTATGTTGAATAAGCGGGTGCCGGCATCGCTACCACTGTGTGCGTGGTAATCTTCTTTCTCGTCTTGGCTGCAGACGGAGGCTGGAAAGCTAATCCGCGTGCTGGGCTTTTGCGTTGGGCACTATTCTGGAACATACTTGCGCCTGGAGGACTCGTGGCGCCGGCCTGCCCTGCAGTATGGAGCTCGCGCTGTATGTACTCCCTCGCGTTGATAAGGATAGCGGAACAGGTAGTTGCGATTTGGGATGCATACTTGGCGCCTTTATGATTACGGCGGCTCGCTGAATTTGCTGCGTTAGACCTCCTCTTCTCCGTCTCTCACTTTTCTGCGCGGTAAGAAAAGAGCGACCTACTCAGCGCGGGTTCGGCTCTGTTGCTGCGGAGTATCTTCGGCGTTCGTATTAAACGCTCGCGTGTGGTAGGCCGTTTCTCTCTCTTTTCTGGCCGGGGGTATTCGGTTGCCCTTATTCCCAGGAAGGTAAAAGAGGCCATTCGAGGAATCGCGTTAAAACGGGTTGATGAGCGCGGTTCTTCTTGGTTTGACTCGGTTTGTTTATATTTTTAATGAAACGTATTGAGTACCGCTGTTTTGGGACTCTATATCTCTGACTGTAGTGATGACGGCAAGGTTGTCCTGTGACGATAGAGGATTCCAAATCGATGCGCAAAAGAGCTCTCGAAGAACTTCATAAACAATACACGAATTTAAAAAAAAAAACTGAGGTCGACCAGTGGGCCGCGTATAATTTTCACTTTAGGGAGTATTACTGGATAGTTTTAGTTCATAACTCTTCGATTTGTATACTATATACCTACGTTAGTCCTGGAAGGGTTATTAAGTCTCCTGTGTGTTTTGAGCCTCGAAAGTCTTATCCGTTCTTCATTTTGATGTAGTGAAGTATGCGGGATTGTTCACTATACGTCAAATTCATTTCATAAGACCGGCGGCTTTCATTTGTTTTATCATTTTGCTAAAACCAGGTAGGCGATTACAGGAGTAAACGATAAGACCACATGCCTTAGAATACAGGCAAACTGAGATTTTGTCAATATCAAAATACTAAAAATAAAAAAGATGTCTGTCCGTAGAAAGAATGGTTACACCAACGGAACCCAAAATAAATCACCGTCCATAAAACAAGCGATTTTTTTTTTTTGGGGGCATGTAAATTGTATATCAATACGTTTAAATATATGTTGTTCAACCCGGCCGCCTCTTTCTGAACCTAATTTTTATAAATCATTTGATTTAGTGATTTTAGAGGCAGCATACTGTTTGGTAAGGCCCGAGTCTGATCAGTTTTGTGTTCAAGCCGCCATACCTTTCTTCGGTAACTTCAAAGGAAAATTATTCAGACATGGCAAGATTATTCATTGCCCAACAGAGAAATTAATATTTTACTCCGGCATTATTCACCAGAATGTACAGGCAAGGACTGGGAAACGCTATGTGAAAAATAATCATCCACATTAGAATGTCGTTCTCATGAACTTGTAGCAAGGAGACAAACCACTACCAAAAGCTTTAAACCACAGCATCTCAGGTCTTTTCTTTCAAGCTGTAGAAGAAAAAATCGGTACAGTAACTATGTGGCTTCGCTTGGGTATGCTGTCGTGACAGAATGCTCTACATCTTGGATGCAACATGCAAATCTACTACAATGCGTACTATCTATTAACTCGTTTGCCTACCACCGCTTTTTTATCTTGGTCATTTTGTGGTTTGCTGTTAACTATTTATTCGTTTGTTTGTTCTTATTTTTATTCTTTGAAATTTCAGTGGAATCTTAGTCAGTGTCCTCTAAGCGTTATGGTTGCGAAACCGTAGCAAACAATCAAATCTCATCTTGCTGTTTAAGCTAGAAAATTCGCATTCACAAAAGAAAGAAAAAAAAAAAGAAGAAAAAAAACGGAATGGTAATAAACATCAAACAAATATTGCTATCGGAAGTAGCTTCATAGCATGTTTGACGCTGGCAATGGCTCTTGTATTGGAAGAAGAGGACTAAAAAAGCTTTCCATCGGAAGATGGCAGATCCTTGGCGAATGTACGTACACTGTGAGAGGTTGGCAGATCGATCAAATTACCTCTAAACGACACCCGATGACGA
>JAZHYW010002027.1:0-26042 GCA_037355805.1 Ixodes ricinus | reverse complement strand
GTCCCAACCGGTAGGTTGCCAGTTGGTAGTATACACCCTGAACACAGGTTGGCTTCCCTGCCAGTCCCTCGGGGCGAGGAAGCCACCCGGCCACCTTTGTCGAGAAAGCCCGGTGAGCCCGTCGAGGCAGTTGGCCCCAAAGAGTCAGCGGCGGCATTGCCTGAAAGTACCCATGGACGAAATGGGCTCAGACCCGACGACTAGGTCGCAGTCTCAACATCAGTGTCGCCGCATTTTCTGACCTAGTGGAAGACGTGGGAGGAGTAGGAAGGAAAGAGCAGCAGCAGGAGAGGGGGAGGTACGGAGGAGAAAGAGGGGGCGCCTTCCATCCGCGCCTCGCACCACCTCACTCAAAACTGACTCTAATTTCGCGTTACAGAGATTTGTAAACGTCTTTTTCGTCTTTTTTAAATTTTAGTGCCACTTGTTTTGAATGCCAAATTAATGCTCGGTTTGAGGGTCGGATACGTTCCGAATTTCGCGGATGGGTTGGATGCGTATTATAAGTTTGATGAGAATCAGATACGGTTACAATTATTTAAGAACATTGCGGATGGGTTCGGATGACGATATGAAGTCTGGGGTCGGAATCGGATGATCAGATTGTTATCCGCGCGGGGTTTCTGGTGATGAGACAAACCCGAACAATGAAACAACATCAACAAAAAAACAAATGCTATAGCAAGGACGATGCAAGGAATTTAAGCAAGACGGTCACCAATGAAGTGACAAAACAACATAACATCCTTTCTTTAAATTTACGCCAGAAAACGAACTGAAAGTGGTACCAAAATAACACATTTCGCATGAAGGTAACAGAACGTTCCAAGACAACCATTAACCCATAAAGCAAAAAAGATATTATTTTTAAAGTCTATAAAAAAGAACGCGCAGCAGTGAAAACAGGTCCGTCACTTCTCGTTTTTCTTTGCTGGTTTAATTAAAACCAACTCGTCGTTCTGACCGTTTACAAGGCGCGTGTATAATGTAGTAAGTGCGGGCGAGCTGGTGAATGTTAACCGTGTTGAATAATCACCCACGAGACTGGAGCAGGGTTAGCATAAATAAGTGCAAGACGTCGTACATCGCTACTGTTCCGCTTCGACTTATTTTCTGAGTTTGAGACGTCGTCTGTGCTTTTTTGTTCCTCGACTTATTCGTTCCGCGTATACAGTCAAGGGTGCGCATGCTTGTATTCTTCTTTAGAACTTTGCTTGTACTCAGATTCTTTATGCAAGAGAGTGCACTTTCTCTTTGATTAGCAATTACTAAATGAAAATCCTAGGTAAGTTGAGTTGGGTTGCGCGTAAAAATGAGTTGGTTAGTTGGTGCGTTTGCAAACTTGGCCTCTCGATGAACGAGGCCTGTAAGCGACTTTATAAACGTCGGCAACTTCTGTTACCGGACTCCAAACTTTCAGTATAAAATCTCTCTGCCGCCGGCTCACCTGGCGTGGCTAATCTGAGAAAAATTGCATATTTATTTACTCACCCGGACGAATGCTCACCGCTGTTTTCTTTTTTCTCTGCGGTAATACGTCGCACGAGGAAATACTGGCAGGCGCAGAATCTGGGGCAGGAGAGGGCGTTATTTTTGTCAGAGGCCTGTAGACGAAAAATACCTGTGCCTCTGGATTTTAAAATCGGCAGGGCGATAAGATAAAGTTACTTTCGTAGATTAACAGTTCTGATATCAAGCGTTTCTCATAGACATATAGGCGGGGGAGCTCCGGCTGCCCTTTTCAATGACCTGATCCGCAGTTTTCTTTTTTAGCTTTTTCGCCTGCTTTACGTTGTTTGAAACCATCTAGATTCGTTTCAAAAAACTGCGTGTTTAATAAAGTGCGGTGAAACATCTGGGCCGCTGCGCTGAAGCCCGTTCACACTCTTGTGACCTCTGCAACTAGTGCCATTAAACCTCTTACAAAGAAAATTTTTGGCGCCATCGTGGGTAGCAGTACTAACGGCGATCCGGCATATTTTTCTTTCTATCCCACGCATTATGCTACTGCCGGGCTTGGAAAACTTTGTCAACGTTATAAGCAAGCGCTGCCGCCGTATGCCTGGCGACTTCAGGAAATCCCACGAGATCTTCGCTCTTGTGAAATGCAGTTCAGGGTCACACACTGGAGTAACCGGGAATTTAGTAACATTTTCTCATCCAAAGAAATTTTAAGAGGTTTCAACAGGTCTCGTCTCTCTCGGTGTGCTCGGTTGCAGAATGTGGGCATGACCCTTTAGAATACACTGCGGTTACCATATGAGCCGTCCTCAAAGGGTGGCGCGCCGCACTGGGAAGGCGGGCCGTGGGGAACGGGGGAGGGCGATGCTTATGGAAACAGCGTCTATTAGCCCCAAAAAAGACAAATTGAGCGCTGCAGAAGCGCGCTCGATGTAGTGCGTAAGACCGGTATCACGTGACGGAACCGGGTATTTTTTTCCGCATTAACTTCGCTTTCGTTGCCGGTTGCTGCTGACAAAGCAAGTGGCGCGTATCTTGGTTTTGCTATTACGCAAAACATGCGTACGACGAAACCACAAAAAAGTGAACAGAATACGCCAAGCCGAACGTACTTAAGTTGTCTGTAGGTGACGATGGAATCTGACTGTAGTTTCATGGCCGCCGCCTGAACCGGACTGCTTCGCCGTTGGAATGCGCGAGCGCCCTTCTAAGTACTGCTCGCGCGCCTCGCGCTAGGCAACAAAAGAAAATAAATCCGCGCCGGAAAGCCGCTTGTTTGTGAAGGCCGATCTCCCCACATAATTTGGGAAGCAACGGCAATATCCCACCGACTTGGGCGGCAGCAGCAGTACAGTACTGACGATCTGTAGAGGCTGCGGCACCGCATTTATGCCGACGTCAGGCAGGGCGTGACACCACGTCACGGGAGCCGTTTGTGTCTGCACGCAATTCAGGCACGGAGGAACTGGCCTGGTGTATTCGCCAAGAGTCGCCTGCGCAAAACCAGCCAACCGGATGAACGTCTACCGCCGGAACATTGCCCGTCCGCAGAGGTAGCAAGGTCTTCGAAGACATTTCATGAGACAACCCCTACGCTCCATTTTATGCAATTGGAGGGGGGGGGTTAATGAGGTGGCGACGCTGGAAGGCGAAACCCAGTCGATTACAGGGCTGCGATCGTTGAAACTTCGTTGAAAACCGCATTTGAAAAGTGAGTCCGAATTAGTATCGTTGAAAGTAATATGTCTTCGCCCGTATTCTGTGTGCATTATGGCGCTGGTGTCGATGCGGTGAAATCCATAAAGTTCAATTGGCGTTAAAAAAATCTTTGAGCCTTTTTCATTCTGGGGGAAAAAGGAAGAGCAGCGAAGCTTTAGCTTCCACCTGTTCTCGGCAGTGGCCTGGCGGGCGATCCTGTAACTGCTGCCGAGAACAGGCGCGCTTGACGCCGTAATGGTGGACTTTAGGCGATAGCGGTATGGCGGTTAAAGCCATTCGCGCTGCTGCGTACTTCCTTACCGCCTCGTTCCGTTCGCTCTTTAACCCTTTGAAATGTTTGCGTTGCTGATCGGCGGCAAACCGGTTTAACCGGCGAACTAACTTACTCTGGACAACTACCGCCAGTATGAGCGGCAACGGCGGCAATCAGGGCGCGTGTCGACATTTTGCAGGAGGACTGATCCCTGAAAACAGCCCTTAAAATCGCGTAAAGTCATCGCAGACGGCGCTGCCTGGCGGTAACAGGGCTCAGCGCCGACTGGGTAATCCAGGTGCCTTGCTCCGACGCCCTTATTAGGTCCCAGGAATTTTATGGGCAACAATGATCTACGCGCTCAAGCATCCCCATTAAAAAACGCCCTTATTGTGCGTGGCATGATTTTACCATTGCTCGAAATGCTCCCGAGCCCGCTGACACACTCTTTCTGGGAAAGTTCTCGGTGAAAACGGTCGACGAAGGTGCCGCGCGTGCACCAGGCAGGTCAGCGGGTATGTATTCCATTAACCCCAAACTGCCGCTGCCTCGACGAACTACGATTCGACAGCTGTTATGTTCCGCGTGCACGTGAAGGACGTTCACAATCTGACGCCATTGCGTTAAGTATTTCGGCAGCGGATTTCGCCATTCGACTTTGTGCCAGCGCGACGCCGACGAGTGGAGCACGGTGGAACCTGAGAGCGCTCATACTGGGAGAGTTCGTAGAGTGCAGGAGGGGCTTACGGCCCGCTGAGTTTATGGGTCATGGGTTCCTTCCGCCATGATGTGCCTCCCGGCAATGGGTCCCCCCATTGACGTACGATGTGCATACGCGTCAGCAGAGTTTTGCCATTCGCTTTTGTTGGCGTAGGGAAGAGAGTCGGAGAAAACAAGCATTTCGCGATTCAGGCATTTGTTAGCGGGGTAGCAAAGAGAAACCGCTCATTTACGAACGGCGCTCACTTATAAATAGGGAATCGGTGAAAAACGCCCGACGTCCATTACAGGTCAGCGACAAAGTGCGCATTTTCCAGTGGACAAGTTTGATTGTCTGGATCGCTCTCGACTGTTTACGCATCACAGGTTGGCGTTGCTGGGTGCGGAATACGGAGGACCGATCGTGATTTTCCACCGTGCTTCTGCACCCTGCCGGTCTTTTGAGGGTTTTTCAGCATTGTTTGGTTTGTTAATGAAGGACGTCGTGTTGCGGCTGGTGCCTGAGCTTTTGCGATCGCGATAAACCCTCTTTCAGATTCACTGTCTACGAAGTGCCTAAAAAAAGGCATGACAAAATAAGTATTTACATGGCATTCAAAAAATATCAAAAAATAAAGGTATCGCTAGCGAAACAAAAGCCTTGCGAGACAGCGAAGCTGAACTGGCGAAGGCCGCTACAAAAACTTTTAAGCAGAAAGCTACGAGAGCGAGCTGCATGCTGAACGCGCCGACGGAGCGCGTGCACTCAATGAGGTTACGCCGTATTCATCGCGACGTGCACGCGCTTTACCTTCGGCTCCGCTCGCCGCAATGCAGTATACACTGATTTCAAAGTTTGCAAGCGCGACCTCTCGCAAATCATCAAGTCTCGCTTTGACGAGCAACTTCGTGATCAGACCTCTCACCTGGCCTTTACCGCACCAAAACGCGGTTGTTTATGGGTAAACAGAACGCGTTTAACGCACAAATGGGCGCAGTACAACCAGAATTACCCTGCTGTCGAAGGCTCAGGAAGTCATTACTTCGCCCTCCTTCGTTTTGGCCTCCCGGATATTGTGTGCGTTCTGCGGTACCTGTTGCTGCTGGAACCGGTACATCCTGAACCGCGCCCGCTGCGGCAGGCACCATCGTCACTACAGCACTACATCCGCTTTCTTTAACGTCTCGCAGAGCGCAGAACGTTTTCGTCGTCTATAGCTCCACGCTAGTGGAACGGCCTGCCAGCTCGAGACGGCAAGGCGCATCATGGCGGACAACGAAACTCGAGACGCGCGATGCGCCACAGTTGCCAGACTGTTTGATCGGTGTGCCAGACGAGCTGGGTAATGGAGCCGCCGAACTCTCCCGGTAAAATATGACAGGTCAAGCAGCGGCGGTATTTTTTTGCCACCAGGCCACGCCCGACGAAACCTGGTGCCGCGAACTCGACGACGGTACCCAGCAGCTCCGGCGACACGGTCTTAGCCCATGGGATGCTTGTTTGCCGATCAAATGCTAGCATGCCCACTTGGTCATCAGTTTTGCCGATCGCAGTGGCGTCAGGACATCATTTCAAGCACTGCTAGTATCCGCTTCGAGGTGTGGAGAAAGGCGAGATTGAGGCGCGAACATTTTTCCTTTTCTCCTCGTTGCTACCCCCTCTTCCTCTCTCAATCTAACCAGTGCCTGATGCTTCAATGGGTTCGATTGTTGCAATTTGCGTTCGTGTTGTGTTTATGTATGTTTAAGTATGTGTGTGAGATACAAGCTGTCTTCTAATGAAATGATAAACTCAAGGAACACCACAGCAAACCACAGAAGTGGGCCGTACCATGTCTTTAGTTACCGATCCCCACCATATATATGATATACTCTGATATGGTTTTTTTAACCCTCTCCCCATCTTCTGTCCAGCACCCTCATCTATCAAATTATCCTAAGTCGCAGCGACCGAGTTACCTCGTTTTAATAAAATTGATTTAATTTTTTTTGTCGTTTTTGCAGCCATGAACAACTTGTCATCGGCCCCGGAAATGCAAAGAAAAGTAGCGCTACCTGACGTGAGCTGCTTTAGGTTTGCGTGATACTCGGTTCCTGTTGTAAGCCTAGTTCATCGTTTCAGTTTTCGAAAGCACGTGTACTTATGCCTCAGCTTATACTTTGCCAGATGAGGTGCTGGAGCACCTTAGCTAGCTCCTAGCATTCATGTTTGGACGTGGATAGGGAAAACATCGTCCCCACCTGAACAAAACATCGGAATTGATTTTTTGCCAGTGTCCAGTAAGTGTTTCTGGTGTCTTTGGCGTGTTAGCTCTGTTGATAGCTACGTCTGCCTTGCTAAGTCCACTTGCTTTTAGTGGTTTCAGCGAATTGAGGCCAAGCTCATTGCACCACAGAAATTCGCGAGAATGTTGAAGACGGCGCAGCGATCCATGCACGTCCACATGTGCAGACGACATGAGTCTACGAGGCTTTATTATTTGAGCATAAAAACACTTGGAACGTAGTTTGGGTGGTCAGTTTACGCTGATCTTTGTTGCTTCATGGAGTAACATTACAAATGTACTTTACACTTTTTGGAGAATGCGCTCATAACAAAGGGCTTTACGCACAAGTAATTGTTTTCAGAAAGGCACAGTTTATAAATTTTTTGCGGCGACGCATCCACATTTCTATGGACTGCTCTGGCAGTCACAGAAATACATGAGAGGAATCTTGGTTATCAGTCCTAACTCACTTTAGTGCGGCCCCTGGTTCGTACAACGACCGCATGGTGGGCAAAAAACGCTGGAGACAAGGCGATTTTCCCAGCAATACACTAGTGAGTCGCACGCTGAAACACGAAATCCTAAGATTCATTGGTATGGCTTGGAGAGATGACTAGATTCCTGGAATTTGGGAGCGTCTCCGAGGCAGCGGCCAATGAAATCTCAAAGAAGTATGGCTATGCGGCCCTTTTCTTGGTGGTGATAATACATTAAATTATTTTGTCTCTAAATAGTGAAAAGAAAAGAAAACTTTCATGATGACAAGGCATAGCACGGTTGGCTGATTGCCTTTAAACGAAGTGGTCGGTGTGTGTCTAGCCCGTTTTCCTCGAGGTTAAAAAAAGCGCTTCGCTGGCAGTTTACTTTTGTCATTTAGCTGCGAAACTAATAACTCCCCTTTGTTACTTGGTAAAGGCTTTGTTTTATGTACCTGACGACAAAATAGGTATGTTGTGCTTTTACCCACGCTCCTGACAGTCTAAAAACTCCCGTGATTCGTATGCAACTTCTCCATAATAACGCTGATATAAATTTTTGTGTCCAGTATTTGAAATGTTAAAAATGTGTGCGATAAATAATTTAGCGTGCCGAGGTTTCGAACGCATTCGTTTTGGCTGTTTTATTCTTGTTGTTGAGCTCGGAGCTGCTATAAATAAATCTGAAATCTAAATCTATTCGCTGAGGCGAAAAAGTTTGAGTTATCACAGCCTGGTGGAATTTTCTCACGGCCCAGTGTAGGATGCTTCAACTTCCTCTGCTGGTGCAAGCACGTGCCACGCCAAGGTTCTATGCACTATGAGTAGTCTTGATCACAACACGCGTACCAGCCAACGTGCACTGGTCCCATAGTAAGAGGAAGAACAGAAGCGCTCCTCGCGAGCTTCTTGCCTGCGAAGACTCTGTTTCAAGATAACTCGAGGAACTTGTGGAGGCTGCGGCCCCCATGGCCCAATAAAGAGGCGTCGGAGAAAGTCACGTGATAACACTCCATGCAGTCAAGGCCACCGAGACCTCGTGACCGCCAACCAGCAACTTAGCGCCGTCCGTTGTTGCTTTGTTGCCGTACCAATGCCTACCTTAAATTCTCTACTCTCAAGATACTGTGTTTCAAATACTTTTGGTAGTATTTCGGTAACTTGCCAATACATTTAGTCTAGAATATTTACGCGGCAGTTTGATACTTTAGACCCATGTTACGGATAAAAAAAAACAGGACGCGGGACTGGCCAAAAAGACATGCTTTTCGTTTGAAAGGCTCGTCAGAATTATGAGGCGCTGGAGAAGTGCAGACCTTCTGCGTTAAGTCCTTGGCCTGAACTCTTTTTGTTCGCCTTCCGCCCATTGAAAGAGAGATGCGGGAAGGGCCTTAGAGCGCACCTGGTATCGCTGCGCCGCGACGTTCTTCCGCTAACCCATAAGGTTCGTCCCGAACATAACGCGTCACCGCGGCAACGAACGCCGAATGAATATGGAAGCACGCACGGTACCGCCGCGTAATATGACACCAAGGATACAGAGTGTTTCGATACGCCGGGCCGCAGGATAAAGACCTCGATCGTCCGCTTGTATGCTGTAGCTGTCATATTTTCTATTAACGCTGCTTTTTAGCGACATAATTAATCAGAACAGAAACCCAAGAGCTCCGTGGCACTCGTTTAATGCGAAGGCACTGAACCGGTTTCATCATCTAAAGCAATGTCAACAAAAATGTTTGTAGCCGCACACCGATAAGTTTATATTTAGATAAAGTACGCGTCATAGTTTCAACCGCAGACACCAATTTGACCTGTATCTTTCTTTGGACCCGCGTACCTTCAGTTCAAGTTTGATGACAACTGCACCAGCGTGCGACAGCCACGTCGAACACTTGCACACATATCTTGACTATGGCAACATTTCTTGCCTTCGACTAGCTAGAACACTTCATTTGTAGCATCACGGAAGGTCTTGCTTAAGTGATGGTCATCTCGCACACGGCAACAAGCAGAGAACGACAGCTTTGTTTTAATTTTTAAGCTACCGGTCTACGGGCATCGCAAATCTATCCCCCTCCTTTCCGCCATGTTGGATCGATCGGAGCGCCCTTTATATTCGCTGAAACTCCTCAATAAATGCCGCCGTTGTAGTCGTCCCGCGGTGTTGTTGCTTGCTCGATCGCCGTCGGCGTGTCTCAGCTTCGTCGTCTTTGCTAGCGGCGCTCGGCGAGGGCGGTTGATCTGACCATACCGCGTTCGGCTTTGGCCTAGCAGACGGCGTTCATAAAATGGCGTCAGCTGTTGCTGCAGCTTCACGCGGCGGTACCGTGCGTGCTTCCATTCATTCGGCGTTCGTTGCCATGGTGACGGTGAGCAAAGCAGACGAACTTTATTTTGCGGAAGAACGCTGCGGCGCAGCGATACCGGGTGCGTTCTAAGGCCGCTTCCCACATGCTTTTCAATGGGCGGAAGGCGAACAAGAAGAGTTTGAAATAAGGACTTAACGCAGAAGGCTGCATTTCTCCAGCGCCTCATAATTTGACGAGCCTTACACGAAAAGCATGTTTTTTGGCCATCCCGCGTCCTGTTTTTTTTTATCCGTAACATGGGTCTAAAGTATCAAAAAGGTCAAACGGATAGCCCAAAGTACGTCTGCTTTTATGTTTCCTCCTGTCCGCTTTTAGAAGATAATGTAGGGCGTAGCGTTCACCCTTTCATAAGATACAACGAAACAGGGTACAACCGTGGGCACCCATTATGCTCTGGCCGCCTGGCCGTTGCCCATGGCTACAAAGCCACAGCACTATGATTTTTCTTCTTCGAATTACACCTGAGTGAACACGAAAAAAAGACGGGAAAAGGACAAAGAAACGAAGACGGAGAGATATCGTGAGAATTTAAAGAATCAGAAGCGTAAAAGAAGGATAGCTTGACGGTAAAAACTACGTTACTTCGCTAAAAATGATAACCAAACGGCTATCTCAATTCCGGAGAGAAGAACTCAATCCACCTCGAGTTAAAACGAGTAACGGAACAGAAACACTGTTTCTTTTCTTTGTGTGAATGAGTTTTGTATCTACCTGCCGATCCTGCTGTTGTTGCCTTCTTACGATGCTGGTTCGCTCAAAACATGGAATGCAACCACTGCACGAATGGGAGTGAAGTATGATAGAGAGTCAGCTGAGACCCGTAAAAATTCCGAATGATGTTCCCGAAGTCGGGGGTTGACGCACCTTTCTTTTACACGCTATATTGGTTCCCGCAACTTCTTTCAGAACAGAATGAACTTTCTTCTATTCGCATGGGACGAATTTCTGTTCTTTCGTTGTTTCGCATGCGATGAATTCTTTTGGTGTAACTCAGCTCAGCCAACACGCTCGTCAGTCTACATTGTTTTGATCACATTAACTTCGAAAGTTTGTGAACAAGACATCATTGTATTTTTGATACGAGTCAAAACCGTCTGTTCCAGTCACTCGAGCATTGGATTCTACCTGACAAATGGAAGATTGCAGAAGGTGGTACCATTGCACAAAGGAGGTGCTAATCATTCACCCAATAATTTCAACCAATCCTTCTTAGCCAGTACACCATGTAAAACACTAGGACATATAATAGAGTCCCAATGAGGCCGTTTTTGAAGAATCCATTTTTAAGACAGCTCCACGCGGCTTACGCGCTGTCCTTCATCGTGGGCCTCTGGTAGATTGTATTTTTCTAGATTTCTCCAAAGCTGTTCAATAAAGTTTATCACAAATAGTTATATTAACACTTAACGATGATTCACCTTAAGGTGATAGGTTGGATAGTATAATTTGTGGCTGATCAATTTCAGTTTGTTATCGCGATCGAGAACACGTCTCTCATTTCTGTACATCTGGAGTACTTGAGGCCTTTGTCTTCTATCCTTTATTATTTCTAATTTACTCAACGACTTGTCTATCTGCGTTTCATCTTCAATAAGCCTCTTCTCCAACGACTGTTTGATTTATGCTTAAAATACTAACGACTCTGATCTCGCCAAGTTTCAGATGTGTGTCAACTCTGTCGACATAGATCTTAATCGTATTAACTCAATTGACCAGCCAATTTCCTAGAAATTGGTTGGTCAATTGGTTAGTAAAAATACACCAAATACTCACCAAAAGTACTTCAGATAAAATAATAAATACCCATTTGAATAGGTAATTAAGGGAGTATTTAAGTTACTTTCAATGCAAGTGTCTTCAATAGCGTGCAAATACTTCGAAAAAGTAATTGAATTCATTCGAAGATACTTGGCTAGATTTGAAAAGCTGGAAATATAAAAAATTCAGAAAAAGGTGATCTATTTGTCATGACTTTTCTGAACATCACATTTTGTTGTTATCTTTATGACCTTCAGGATGCGCGTTAGCTGCTACAATTGACGTTATACTCTGCCATAATTCGTGATATGCAACATAATGCGTGCCGAAATAATTTTAGGAACAAACTGGACTAATGTACTGCAAACATGGCACCTGCCGTGCTTGAGTATAATTATTTATTTAGAAAATGTTATTACGCACTCTCTTCAGGGTCATTGCAAAAGGAATATCAATCGCTGAACAACATAAAAAACGCCAACATAATACATGCAAATATCAGATGATCGACCTTTTTAAAACAAGCAATTTCAAGCGAGGCGGTGCACGTAGGATTCTAAACACATATAAAAAATACTATTAACAAACAATCTTTAAAAAATACGGTTCCAAAACCCGTCGCTTTGAACCATTATTTCTGTAGCAGTTGTGCGATGGAATGCTCGAAGAAGGATAAACTTTCTGAATTTACGATATCGTTGGACAATAAATTACAAGCCTCAATCGTTACTTCCAAGAAAATACTGTTTGAAGGTATATATTCGGCTACTGTAAGTTTTGCATGTTTTTGAACGATTTAGTCTACTCGATCGTTTGGAAATAAGAGGGAGGACGTATTTATTCCAACCGGAATTTAGTTTGTCTTTAATGATTAGATAAATAAATTGGGAAGGTGCGATTTTTCGTCTTATATGCAAAGGCTCTATGTTGCTAGCTCGGAGCATTTCTGTTGGGAATAAAGTCTGCTGCTACTAGAATGAATAGAACAAGCAGCTTGCTGTTGGATCTTTGCAACCTGTCGATCTCTCATAGATGGGGGTCTAATGTATGTTTTGTTTGCTACTGTCTTTTTGATATGCCGATTACCGAGATGGTACCGATATGTTTTGGTCCAGGTTAAGTTTCTAGAAAAACTAACACCGAGGTAATTAAAGCGCTCTACATTGCTCAATTCTGTATCTCAAATGCAGTATTTAAATGAAAGTACGCTTCGTTTTTTGGTTCTACTTCAATATGCTGATTTGGTGTAGTTTGTTTTCATATCAGGATTGTCTCAGCATTCTTTTATATGGTCCAGATATTTATTTCTACGAAATTCGTTGGTCAATTGAGGGGATGGCTGAAGAAATAATGCAGTCATCTGCGAAAAGCCTGATTTTAATATCTGGTGGAGTCTTGTGTACTATATCATTTAAATGCATGAAAAACAGAAATCGCCCCAAGACGGAACCCTGGGGTACACCCAAATAAACTGGAATGGGGAGGGAGACCTGACCGTTAATTCGAACGCTTTGACTTCGATTAGTTAGGTATAAATCTGTCCAATTGATAATCATTGGGTGAATTCTGAATGTTCTGGGTGTTAAGATAAGTTTTCTGTGTGGCACCCGACCTAAAGTTTTAGAAAAGTCTGCAAATAACATACGAGTTATTGCAACCCGCTAGTGTTATTGTCGATAGTCGAGACCGGAGCCCACGTAGTTTGGAATAAAGTAACCTGTTGGCTTCGAGACGGTCAAATATGTGTTTTGTTATTATATGTTTCATGAATTTACATGCTACAGTATGTTCTACAAATTAGTGTGCAATTGCCTATGGTCAATTTATCGCCCGTTTTGAAGATTGGGACAACGCTTGCGCACCACCAATTTGAGGGAAGCTGCGACGACTGGAATGAACGTACAAATAAGCAATGTAAATAAAAGGAAATCCGTTCAGCATACCTCTTGAAAAAAGATATTAGGCATCTTATTTGGGCCACACGTGTTCTTTGTGTCCAGGCGTTCTAGCAGCTTTAAGAGAATTCCTTCTTTTGTTGGTACTAACTCGTGCATGGGGGAAGGGGGGGGGCAGGGTGTCACTCCCCTAGATCTATTATGGGACTTGCTACGATATTACTGTCATTCTGCGCGCTCTGCCCCGTCGTTTTTTCGGTCCTGTTTTTTAGGTTATTATGTGATGCCTCGCGCGTGGACACTGGCTGAAAAAGAAAAGGCTGAATCTATCTGCTAGAATGCTGGTGTCCGTTACAACCCTTCCAGTTCAAAGTGATTTCTTGAAGGCACTCTTTCTTTGGGTTTAAATATCGCCAGATTGTTTTCGGGTTGATTCTTCGGAAGTCGAGAAACGTTACTGAAGAAGAAATATTATTTTAACGTTTTCACCATTTTTGTTGTTGGCTTAGTTGTCGCATCTTAACATTTAAACCGCTCTTTTTCCTATTCCTTTCACCCTTACGTTTAATGTGAATTATAGTTCTTGTTATCCAAGAATCATTCCGTTTTTGGTTTCTTCGATCTGTTGGGTATGATTTATCGATGCAGTAGGCAACTGTCTTACTCAAATAATTTTATGCAGGCTGTACATCAACAACGCTACACAATATTTTGGACGAATTAAACCATAGTGACAGGTGGTTCATAATACTTGTGTCATTGGCAGTTTCGAAATCATTGTAAGTGGACTTGCACTGCGCAGAGGCTGCAACCTTTTTTACCATAATCTATAGACAACAAAACCATCTTATGATCAGATATGCAGTCAACCACAGACACCTTCTACTCAATAATACTATCACTTAGTAAAGTAAGTCCAGCAGAAAAGGAGTAGTATCAGTTACTCTATTGAAATCTTGAACTATTTAGGCTAATTCTGTGACTGAAGGCAATCTTAACAATTTTTCATCATTAACTTTGTCTGCACTTCCCGTTTGCAAGAGTTGCCAATCGACGTAAGTCACGACTAAAATCACCTGCCAAGAATTAATTTCGTTTTATCATTCACGCGTTTATGTAGAAGGACATTTAGTTCTTCTAAGAAACGGCCAGTGTTGTTTGGAAATTGAAGCACGATATGTCGTGACAACAAGACAAAGGTAAATCACCATACTGTATCTTACAAAATAGTATCTCGTTCAAACAATGCTCCGAAGACAAAACTATGCAAATTAACCTTTACAATAACAGCGACGCCTCCTCCCCGGGAAACACTATCCTTCCTTAGTAATTTGTAATTATGTTGGGTGACAGTCACTCGTTAAATCCTACATAAGCAGTTTTTACGTTATATTAACTTTATGCAGTGCATGACACAGCAATATGCCTTCCCATTTCGCAACTCCCTTTAATATACCTCGTGCGTTTAGGTTGATGCCTCTTAGTTCGTCTGGCGCATGTACTTGCTTATTGTGTTATTCACCCCTTTTACTGGTCTCTTACGGGAAAACGTTGGTCCTGCTTCAGGTTTCATTCATACATCTGGTTGATTTTAGGTTTGTCGTGAACTGGAAACACGTCCTCCCCATCTGCTCTATTCACCGAGGCACTGTTTCATAACTTTTTACACTTTTCTCTAGGTTCCTTGGCATAATCGCTGCTGATACTGATGGTCGTTCCTTTTAACTTTTCACAATACTTTAGCGCAGCCAGCTTTTCATTATAATTAAAGATCTTCATTATGACAGGCCAGCCTGATTCGTTTCGTTCGTACCCTAGCCTGTGGATTCTTTCGAGACGTGGTTTGAACGCCAAGTTTAATCTCGAACAATTATTTTATCACTTTCTGTTTCAAGTCATCTTCACTTTCTTTATCTGCTCCTGGTCGCTCGTGTACCCTCGAGTTGTTCCTGTGGCTTCGATTTTCGATGTCAACCAGCCGATGGTTCTGTTATCCCATCGTTTCCTCTAGGCTTTGAATCTTCTCGTTAATTTCTTTCGCGTTTTTATTTTGGGTTTGCACTGTCTTCATTGTGTTTTCAAACTCACTGATTTGTTGATCTCCTTTATGCAGCCTTTCAGGCGTGACTGATTAACTTCCATTTTCTGTTGGTTCGTTCTGGTTTCCTTAATGCCCTCGACAATGCCAACCTGATTAGCCAAAGTCTGGCGAAGCATTTTATGGACATCTTCGTCGGGCCCAGAGTTTTCCTCTACGTATCCCGATAATGTTAGTCGCCGTTCAGAGAATAATACCGCAACATCACAGCATTTCAACGGTATTTACTTGCACTTTTGAGGGCCCGGCAAAAATAACAAAAATCCACAATCACTATGGAACTCATGTAGACTTGATATAAGTAACCTGCGTTAGGAAACAGAGTGAATTTGGGCATCTTGCTCGCTGCCTGGATGCTGAGCCCTCTTATGTCCTGCTGGTCCTGCTGATGACGTCGATGCTGATGAGGTGTGCGATAGCCATTCTTGGCCGCTGAGCACCCCTAGTGCCGCGTCAATTGTATCATGTCGTGGCATGTGGAATTGGCTTGAGTTCGGAGACGGGCAGAGAAACCACGGCAGGATCTGCATGACGGACAAAGTTAACTCGAGCATCTTGCTCGCTGCGTGAATGCCGAGCCCTCTCCTCAGTATCCCGAATAGAGACCCTTGACGACAGGCTGGGTTCATGACGTATTCCGCAACAAGTTCGTAATATGCCCAGCCGCTATTTGAGGGACTTGACATAGTCCAGCATTGCATATCCATCACAGCCGAACTAGAAGTTGATAAGGCAGTCAGACGTGTTCTGTGAGTACGCGATTGAAGGACACACGTGCACGCGCAGGAGAAACATCGGCTTGAGGACATCAGCGTCGGCGTCACACTCCTCCGCTGACGGAAGCACTCTAACTCCAGGCAAAAGGTGTGCTCTGAGTATAAAATCCGGATGATGTCACAAGCACTTCGCTAGCTCCAAGCGTGACGTGCTATTCAAAGACAGCTTGAAAATAAAAGCGGAAAAGAGAACAAGACGACACATGGAGGCGGGCGTACTTGGGGCTATACATTTGGTGTTTTGTTGGCACTTGTAGATTGCGTTTTGCTCGAGCCGAGATTCTTGTCCTTTGTTCGGTCGCTTGGTTGCAAGTTTGCAATCGGTTCGGCTTTACCCTGGAGTCTGGCGATGCCTAATTAATTGTTCCGGCAAATTTTTTTCTACGTTTGCATATTGGATTGGTATACTTAGTGCAGGATTGTGAGAAATGGAATTAAGATAGAGTAGCAAATATCCTAGACAAAATGTATTTGCAAGACACCAAAATACTACCAAAGTATTTACTAATAAACTACTAAAGGTATACGTCCGTGGACAGAACGTCGAAATGTAGGTTTGGGGTGTTACATATGGGACAAGGGGTGTACCCCTGTTCACCCCCTATTTTTAAGAGTTTAAGTCTTAAAATCCATCTGTTATAACGCTCTCGTTTGCTCTAAACTAAAATATGCTTCGTCTCTGTGGGACCCCAGTCGCTCTTATTTAATCGGCGCTCTCGAGGCAGTACAAAAACCGATCAGCTCGTTTTATTCTCGGTAATTATCTTCGCACCGCAAGCGTAACATCTACGGAACTCAATGTATCCCTGCCTAACCAATGTTTTCTATATCATACTAATCCGTGCTAACACCAAGGACTTTTCAGTCCACGTTTTTTTTTTTTGTATTTCGCCAAGCATGGAACATTTGTTCAGAGTGGGCTTCCCAGATTGTAAAATTAACGCGTTTGACCATTCATTCGTTCCTTGAACTTCAATGAAATTGAACCTCCTCAACTCTTCTATTGTATCCCTTGGTTATTATCTATTTTTTACTGGTTTGGGTGTTAATAAAATAATTATAAAATTACTGTCTTGTTTTCAATGGCTATCTTTTGTGTTTCCCACTCCCCACTATAATTCCGATGGCAATGCGGGGTATGTAAATAAATAAAAAAAATAAACCCATTTTCGGAATACACAGGTTTTTGTTCTTCCTGCCATGTTATTTGGTATCTCCAAAGTCAAGACATCTATTTAGAAAACGGCTAATACATGTTATGCGAAAAGCAACAGTCAAATTTTATTGCGCTCCCTAAATCTGATGAAAAACTCGAAACTGTTAATAATATTTAAAAATAAGAAAACGGACAAGCACACACACCGCCTGAAATGGTATGAGTGATTTTCCGTTGTTTAGTATGTTATTATTGGAATTTACCTGATGGAGTTAGTTGACAAGCGCGCCCGCGAAATTTCACCTTCATCACCATTCGGTGATGCCACGTGGCGGATTACTTGTAAATCAAGAGGGCATTCTAAAACAAAAACAAAAAAACTGTCTTTTGCGTCTTTTGTTTTGTTTTGTCTAACTGGTGTGATTGTGTGAGCGTCTCCAGCATACATTTCGCACCATCACCCTTCTTGAAGCTCGTTGGAGGCATGCTGTTACAACTTTTGACGTCCAGCTTTTCACTGTTGCTAGTGAGCCTCTAACCGAAACTGTAAAAATTCATTTAGTTCGTGAAAAACAAAATATTGTCAATTACTTTGGGTTACTAGCTTCCGTGCGTCTTTTAATTTGTTGGACCAATCTTGGGGTGAATCAGTGTCGATAAAACCTTCGTCGTAGTAAAACCTTCGCGCTGAGCACGTTGACTCCTCAGTATACACAAAACGACGCAGGAAGAAGATTTGCAGTTGCAGTGGAACACTGTAATATTCTTCGTAACTTAACTTCTTTTTGTCTTTCGGATTCATTTCAGCGTTTTTGCCATGGACAATTTACGTCATTATAAAACGAGGGAAGTCAGAGTTCCAGAGGAAGCTTCTGTGTTAGGTACACACCCTCAAATCGACCTTTCCGATTTGGGATCCAAGATATACTTACTGAGGCGGGTGTAACTAAGTCTATACGGCTCTCACATTTACCTGTATTTAAGACTATTATGAGACTTCGTGAATTATTCCGTTTTTTATTTATTGTATCCCGTCGTCTTGGGGGATATTCCGTTTAAGCTGCAGTATACACCACTAAAGCGTTTTTGTTTTCGCTTCGTAATCCAGTTTACACGAAACTAGTTCGCACGCATTTTTCTCCTTGTGGGCAGATTTCCCACACGTACCGTTTTCCACGCATATCCCTGCCGCCTCTAAAAGAAGTGGTCTAGCGCTCACAAGCTCGGAGCACGTGGAACGAAAGCTCGCGCTGCAGAATCCAGGGATCCTGGGTTCAATCCCCGCCCCTGCCCATTTCGATCTGGATGAGCATCGTACCGGCGTGCGGTCGTGCATCACTACTGCGCCGTGCACGGTAAAGACCCCAAGTTAGCGGTTGTACCGCACTGACTAAATTGCTCATCTACAGCTGAGACACCAGACGCCCACTGAGGCAGACTAACTTCCGGCTGTATAAACATAAACACAACAATTTGCTTTGCTTGTGCCACCTCTAAAAGGTCGATGACCCGAGCTCATAGGCCCAGCGGGACAATGACATACATGTGACCATTTGTTATGCGTAATGCCACACGTGCCATTCCGTCTAATGCTTAAACAGCTGCGGCAACTGGGAGTGGCTGAACTGCACAAACTGGATGGCATGTTCCGGTAGGGCAGTGCGTCCTGTCTAACTCGTTTTTGTAGAAGCTGTCACCTACTAATGTTTTGTAAGAGCGAACGTATAGACCAGTTTTTTTTGTGTGTGTAAATGAAGAGTTTATTTAATGCTTGAAGTTGAACTCGGAGCAGATTTTTTAACCAAACAACCAGCCACAGAAATGATCACATTATAGGAATAATGAATGAAGTGTGTCAGGAAGATGTTTGAGGGTGTAAATCTATTTAGAACGCAAATTATGTTTCATCTAACATCAAATCAAACGTCGTGCAAGTAAACGTGATTGATTTTTCAAACGTCGACCGAACTGCTAGTGCTCAAGGAAGACAACATTTAAAGCTTTCCTGTATGCTATATCTCCTGCTTAGCCTCCTTAATATTACTCAGCTCATTCGCCGATTATGTATTCATCAAATAATTGTTCAGATATCGACCGAACTCCTAGTTCTGGAAAAAAACGTATCTAAACGATTCTGTTTATTTGCTGCTTAGCTTCCTTAATATTATTCGGGTTGACCGCCGAATAATATTTTCATCGTTGAATCGCATGATCAAACGTCGACCGAACTACTAGTGCTCAAGGAAGACGTGTATAAAGGTTTGCCTATATTCGCTGCTTAGCTTCTTGGTGTGGAATAATCGTTCTTATTTGCATCTTGTTCAAATTACCAGCCTACTACTGCGGACGCCAAGAGGATGAAGAATCAGTAAAGCATCGTGATACTTTTTAGGGTCCACTGTCTCAGATACGATTAAATAGATATTTCCAGGTAAATAGAAAATTTCTCAAGGTTTTCCGTGTTATTAATTTTAATCAAATACCTATTTCTGTGTGAAGAACACATATTTCGCGCTTTGCAATAACCCAAGTATTTCTTGTGGCTGGCAACATGACGGAAGTTCACACTTCTTTCTATCCTCTTTCCACACTGCAATCAGCTCATAGCATCAATGGTATCGCGTCTAATCTAATGGAATTATAAAACATACTTTTTTCGGTCCTTGAAAACAATAAATCTAACCAGCCTATTAAATAATAGTTAGGTCCTAACAGGGATACGCTAGCATCATGTGGGGGTCGCATATAGCTTTCGAACTTAACAAGCTTGATTTGGTTCAAAAAGGTTTAAAAAAAATCAAAGACGTTTGCAATCCCCTGTAACGCCGAATTAGAGCGCAGCTCTTGAGGAGGAGGACGGGAAGGTACGGAGAGGAGGCAATGCCCCTCTTTCTTTCCTCCCATTTAGGGAAGTTCCCCGCTAATTGTAGCGGGGGAAATTTTTCCGCTAAATTTAGTGGGGAATGTTTTACGCTAAATTCAGCGGAGCAATGTTTTCCGCTAAATTTAGCGGGAAAAGTTTTTCGCTAAATTTAGCGGGGAAATCTATTCATAATGCACCGCGCGGTTACGCCGACGCCGTCGGCGACGGCGACGCCGCTCAAGCCCGAAACGGGCGCTTAAGAGCTGCGCTCTAAAAGAGCCTCATTTTACATCAACAATGATTTCCCTCAGTTGGAGCTTTATCGCTATATAAGCAACCTGGACTTGAGGCTGCTAACCCAAAGAACGAAAATGGCCCGTATTGTTTTTCACTCATTGCATCGACAATTAGTTTTGTACCGTATTAAGTGAAGGCAACACGAAGATCCGCGCGCAGCCGTCGAGGCAGTGACCTTCATGTGTTATTCTGCTAAAGTGCGACGTTCTGCGGACATTGAGAGCGACACTACACGAGCTTTCCTGACCACTTCCACGAGTACATCGGCGATGTCAGCATGGACTGCAGACGAGAGGGAAGAGCGACCATCAATTCTGCGTCAGAACTTGTCAAACCTGGAACAGAGACCTTTGAAATGATTCCTCAGGATTATGTTGTGGAAGTTGTGAGTCATGCGAGGTATTAAGAGTGGCACTCGCGCTTCCTGATTGGCAGAACATCACTGGAAGACGAGGAAAGGTAGGACGTTACCTCGTCTACCCGACCTCTGTTCGTTTTCAAGTGATGTTCTGCCGTTCTTCAAGCGCGAGCGCCACTCGCACGACTTACTGCTTCTTTGTCATAAGACTGCGAAATACTTTGCAAAAACTCTGTTCCAGATTTGCGAAGTCTGACGCAGGATTGCTGCTTGCTCTTCGCTCTGGTTTGCAGCCCGTGCTGAAACTACTGATGTGCTCGTGCACATGCTTACAAAAGCTCGTGTAGCGCAGCTTCAAATGTTCACAGAACGACGCACTTCGGCATAACCACACATGAAGGTTGCTGCCGTCGACGGCTGCGCGCTCAACCCCATGGTAACCTGTTTTCTTTTTTTTCTTTTTTGTGTTAGAAACTTAGAACCGGAACGTTTTGATCGTGCATCGTATCTTTAAAAGGCTCATTTTACATTTTCAAGTATTGATCCCTCCCTCGAACTCCGGTCTCTTTTTTTTTTTTTTTTCTCAAAAGACAAGTTTTAAATTTAACTCCTCCGAGTTGCTTTTTCAGACACCAATCTATTCCTAGAGGATATTTATTTATTTATTTATTTATTTATTTATTTATTTATTTCCAAATACTCCCAATCCCCCTGCGATTTTTGCAGATATTGGGTAAAAAGAAATATATATCAAAAGGCAACTATCAATAAAAACAGAACAGCAAAATATCGCGTGATTCTTGGAACAGAAAAAAAAATCATTTCATAAATTGACAAAGTAGTTGTTTCTCAAGTGCATCAGTAAACAATTCAACACTTGTACAACTAAAAAAGTGCCTATCTAAACTATTCCAGTCTCTTATGGCTGAAGGAAAAAATGAGTGTTTAAAACTGTTGTTATTGAAGGAATACTCAACGAGTGTGTCGCTATGTTTATGTCTAGTGGCTCTCGCCTCCGATCGCTTAACGTACTTGTTTTTATCTATTTTAAATGCATCGTTTAAAAGGAGGAACATAAATTTCACTCGACTGAGTCTTACACGATCAACGATAGTCAATAAACCAGCTTTCTTTAGTAGTTCTGTTGGTGAATCGAAACGACTGCATTTGTGGTAAACAAATCTGATTGCCTTTCTCTGGACACTTTCTATAATACTTATATTCTTCTGCGTATGTGGGAACCAGGATTTATTTGCATATTCTAGTACTGGACGCACAAGAGAGGTGTATGCTAAAAGCTTTATTTCAGGAGTTGAATACTTTAACGTTCTCTTCAGAAAGAATAGTTTTGCCAGGGCTTTGTTTGTTATATATTTAACGTGTGCGTTCCAGCTCAGGTCGGATGCTAATATGATGCCAAGATACTTATATTCAGTGACTCTGCGCAAGTCTACACCATTAACACTGTATGGAAACTCGAGAATATTCTTCTTTTTCCTCGTTAGGCACATAGTAACGGTTTTGTCAGAATTTAGAGCCATTTGCCAATTGTCGCACCAATCGGTTATCTTTTTTAGTGATTCGTTTAGTTGAATTCGGTCAGCTTGGCTTGTTATCTCGCGATAGATAATACAGTCGTCGGCAAAAAGTTTTATATTTGCATCGATACCATTAACAATGTCATTTATATAGAGAAGAAACAGGAGTGGTGCCAAAACAGTGCCTTGCGGGACACCAGACAGTACCTTAACTGGTCGAGAGACGTGTCCTTCATAACATACAAACTGAAACCGATTTTTTAGGTAATCTTCTATCCACGATACTATAGGACCCTCACCCATGATCTGTGTAAGTTTGTTAAGAAGTTTGACGTGTGAAACACGGTCAAACGCTTTTGATAGGTCTAAAAATATTACATCAATCTGGCTTCTATTATTTATACGCGTCGCGAA
Organism: Ixodes ricinus; assembly: GCA_037355805.1. Lineage (NCBI taxonomy): Eukaryota > Metazoa > Arthropoda > Arachnida > Ixodida > Ixodidae > Ixodes > Ixodes ricinus. Next base: position 3,645 of record JAZHYW010002027.1, on the reverse strand, counting down.
GTCATGGATAGTCTCGACCAGTTGCGTAACAGTTGATAGTCCACTCCTAAAGCCGTGCTGCTGCGCGCATAAAATATTGTGTTTGTCAATAAATACCGTCATGAATTTAAGGATGATGTGTTCGAGAAGTTTACAGCACGTGCATGTAAGAGATATAGGTCTATAGTTTGAGGCCAATGAGTATTCGCCGGATTTGTGAATAGGTACAACTTTTGCTATTTTCCACTCAGTTGGCACAGAAGAACAGCTGAGAGACCTGTTAAAAACTAGCGTCTAAATATTTACTAATCCATTCGGCATACCGTTTTAGGAACATATTTGGAATTTCGTCAGGACCGTTACTCTTTTTTTTGTGTCCAGTTCAAGCAATAATGCTAGAACACCTGGCTCGGTGACTGTTAGGCTTCCTAGGCCTTCAGAGTCATTATTTGGAGTTTGAAAGGAAACTGTGTTGCCGTTGTCAGTCGTATAAATGGACTCAAAGTAGCTGTTGAATTCACCTGCCATTCTCTGTTTCTCTGAGGGTCTCAGACTAGCGGTTTTTGACTTTTTTGGGTTAATGTGGTTCCAAAATGTTTGGGGGATGCTTGCAAAAACTCGCGAAGGGTTACGTTGTTGTACTTTTGTTTAGCTTCTTTAATTTTTAATTTAAGCACATTCGACTTGTTCCGAAAGCTTTGTTTTGTAATCTCTTGTTCTGGAGTCTGTAATGGGATACTTTTAGATGACTTTCTAAGGCGTTTGATTCGACGTTTCAGGTGGATAATCTCGCGGGTTATCCATGGGTTATGTTTTCTTATCACTTTACGTTTTTTTGGGACGAACTGGATAATGCAATAATTTACAATTGCTTTGAACCTGTACCATAGATCATCTATGCTAAAAGAATTACAATCACACATTTCGCGAAAGTCAAAGAATTCATGCGCAAGGTAAGTTAGGACAGACGCATCATCAGTATTGTTAAAATCAAGGACATAGGTAGTACAACCATGAGAGGGCACAGAAGCGCGTGCAGGTATTGCACATACAATTGTTTTATGATCGGATATGCCATCCACCACATCTACATCTGTTTGGGCTTGTAGAAAATGGTCACTAAGAGATACCAAGTCTAGTAGACTACAAGACGACCCCTGCACGCGGGTTGGTTCCCTGACAATTTGTGTAAGGTTAAATGTAAACACAATATCAAGAAAAGCATCTGAAGTAGACGTGCCGGGGTGCAGCGAGTCCCAGTTTATCTCTGGTGCATTAAAATCTCCCATTATGATAATTTTTTCACCCTTGATATCTTGATGCATGTAGTCGAACAAGCTATACAGATATTTTAGATCTGAGTTGGGAGGCCGGTAAACCACACCAACAAAGACAGAATAATTTGCCAGGTACACTTTACACCAAAGAGACTTAACTTCATTTACTTCAGGCAAAAGTACGTTAGGGATACTTTGCTTTAAAAGGATTGCTACACCCCCACCTCTAGATGTTCGGTCTTTCCTTAACATAACGTAGTTTGGAGGGACAATTTTGCTATCGAGTCCCCCGCAGGGGGCACCTGTGAAAGCAGGTGTTTGGAGAGTGGCGTCTCCACGGACCCCGAGCTGTGCGGGTTCGCCCGCCCGCGTCTGGCTGTGCGTGGCTTTCCCGTGTCCGGGGAAAAGGGCATCCTGGTGGTTGAGTCGAGCCCGGGGTAGGTTTGGACCCTTCGGGGCCCCCGGGTGAGGCAATACACCACTTTGGCCCCCGCTTCCCGTAGACGGGTGTCCTGGCTTGGCCCGACCAGGATGATTCAGTCAGTCGCCACTTCTTCTACTATCCACTCCTTTCTTTCTCCTTTCTCTGCTCTTCTATTTTCATTCTCACCTTCTTTGGCGGCAAGGGCTAACCTTGGGTGGAGACAGATACCTCTCTCGAACCACACTCGGTTATAGTTACTTGGTAGCACTGGTAGTGTAGCATACCCAGCCAAGCCATACTTGCTATGGGGTGCTACCTATCCCCTTGTTGGGCTCGGTGGTGGGTCGTGCGCTACAGTTTCTGAACATCCTTCGCCTTCCATGGCTTCCGCAAACCCTAAACCCGGTTCGGGACGAACCTCTAAGAGGCAGCGTTCACAAGCACAGACCATTGAAAAAGAAACCGTTGAAACGTTCCCAAAGTTTGTTGTTATTCACTCACATGACGAGCAAAAACCTGTAGCAAAGATGTCACCCTTTATTGTCGCCAAAGTGCTAGAAAACCTTGTTGGATTTTCTTACAAGGCCAAGAAACTACTCTCGGCAAACCTTCTTGTTTAAGTAAATACTAAAAAACAAAGTGAAGCGCTTCTCAGACTGACCAGCATTGTCGACGTGGAGGTGTCGGTGAGCCCTCACCGTAAACTAAACACGGCCCGTGGTGTCCTCTCTGAAGAAGCCTTTCTTTACACCAGTGAAGACGAACTTCTTGAGGGACTAAAAGTTCGGGTGTCGTTGATGTTAGACGCATACCGTAATATCCCGAGAGATGCCCCACCCCGAAAGATAACCAACCCTATTTTTGGCTTGATTTGCTATATTCTTTTAAACACCGAAAGATAGCCCACTACTAGTAATAGTAGTGTTGTGTGTACCGTAAAAACCCGAATATAATACGAGTTTTTTTTTGTTTTTTTTTCAGATTTTGCTATTTGAAAATTTGCGGCTTCGATGAGGCGCGATCTATCATCTAACGCTGTTTGACGTAGTTTCGGTTTCGAAGCAATAAGGCGCTCAAAACAGCTATCATCATCATTACAATCACAATGTCCGAGGCACCACCATCCGTCCACAGTCAGGCTTGGCAATGGCGTCGGCGCGAAAAGAATAATCGGCCGCCTTCAAAAGAAGAGTCCTTTTGGTTGCGGAAGGCATCGGCAACAGGGCAGCCGGACGACAATTCGCCGTAAATGAGGGCAGCATACGCGGATGGAGACGACTAAAGCAAGCACTGTTTGCGTGCAACGGAACGAGAAGAAGCTTTAGGAGCCCGAAGAATGGCGTGTTCGCCGACGTCGAGGCAAGTCTCGGCGACTTTGTAAAAGAGCAACGTGAACGGCACCTCGCCGTAAACACCGAGCTGCTGCATGAGAACTTTGGCGAGCCGACATTGGGTTACTCGCTTTATGCGCCGCGCCGGGATTTCACTGCGTTGGCTCTCGCTCGTCGCTCGTTCTTTCAAGTGCGGGATTTCAAATGCGCTCGACGGCACTGAAGACAGCTGCCTTTGGGAGGAGGCGTCGGACAAGGAGTCTGACGGACGTGATGACAGTGATTAAAGTTCAATTATGACGCAAATAAACGTTTTTCTTAAGACTTCCAGGGTCGTACTTTACGCGGAATATTTTCGTAGTCCTGATTTTGTTTCGTATTATACACGGATAAATTTTTTTTTCGCGGTCTTCAAATTATGTTTTGTATTATTCGCGGGTTTTTACGGTACTCTTCTACTGGTCCGTCGTTCGTTTGCGCTGTATTCTCATTCCAACAAGCTTCGAAGGGACACAACCTAAAAATAGCAATTTTTTAAAACTTTTCTTGATTGTACACCGAAAGTTAGCCCACTCCATATTTTCACCCGATTTGCTCTTGATGTTAGGTGGGCTATCTCTCGGGATTTTACGGT
>JAZHYW010002026.1:0-12430 GCA_037355805.1 Ixodes ricinus | reverse complement strand
AATAATATTTTCATCGTTGAATCGCATGATCAAACGTCGACCGAACTACTAGTGCTCAAGGAAGACGTATATAAAGGTTTGCCTATAATCGCTGCTTAGCTTCTTGGTGTGGAATAATCGTTCTTATTTGCATCTTGTTCAAATTACCAGCCTACTACTGCGGACGCCAAGAGGATGAAGAATCAGTAAAGCATCGTGATACTTTTTAGGGTCCACTGTCTCAGATACGATTAAATAGATATTTCCAGGTAAATAGAAAATTTCTCAAGGTTTTCCGTGTTATTAATTTTAATCAAATACCTATTTCTGTGTGAAGAACATATATTTCGCGCTTTGCAATAGCCCAAGTATTTCTTGTGGCTGGCAACATGACGGAAGTTCACACTTCTTTCTGTCCTCATTCCACACTGCAATCAGCTCATAGCATCAATGGTATCGCGTCTAATCTAATGGAATTATAAAACATACTTTTTTTCGGTCCTTGAAAACAATAAATCTAACCAGCCTATTAAATAATAGTTAGGTCCTAACAGGGATACGCTAGCATCATGTGGGGGTCGCAAATAGCCTTCGAACTTAACAAGCTTGATTTGGTTCAAAAAAGATTTAAAAAAAAATCAAAGACGTTTGCAATCTCCTGTAACGCCGAATTAGAGCGCAGCTCTTGAGGAGGAGGACGGAAGGTACGGAGAGGAGGCAATGCCCCTCTTTCTTTCCTCCCATTTAGGGAAGTTCCCGCTAATTGTAGCGGGGAAATTTTTCCGCTAAATTTGAGTGGGGAATGTTTTACGCTAAATTCAGCGGAGAAATTTTTCCGCTAAATTTAGCGGGAAAGGTTTTTCGCTAAATTTAGCGGGGAAATCTATTCATAATGCACCGCGCGGTTACGCCGACGCCGTCGGCGACGGCGACGCCGCTCAAGCCCGAAACGTGCGCTTAAGAGCTGCGCTCTAAAAGAGCCTCATTTTACATCAACAATGATTTCCCTCAGTTGGAGCTTTATCGCTATATAAGCAACCTGGACTTGAGGCTGCTAACCCAAAGAACGAAAATGGCCCGTATTGTTTTTCACTCATTGCATCGACAATTAGTTTTGTACCGTATTAAGTGAAGGCAACACGAAGATCCGCGCGCAGCCGTCGAGGCAGTGACCTTCATGTGTTATTCTGCTAAAGTGCGACGTTCTGCGGACATTGAGAGCGACACTACACGAGCTTTCCTGACCACTTCCACGAGTACATCGGCGATGTCAGCATGGACTGCAAACGAGAGGAAGAGCGAGCATCAATTCTGCGTCAGAACTTGTCAAACCTGGAACAGAGACCTTTGAAATGATTCCTCAGGATTATGTTGTGGAAGTTGTGAGTCATGCGAGGTATTAAGAGTGGCACTCGCGCTTCCTGATTGGAAGAACATCACTGGAAGACGAGGAGAGGTAGGACGACCGTACCCGACCTCTGTTCGTTTTCAAGTGATGTTCTGCCATTCTTCAAGCGCGAGCGCCACTCGCACGACTTACTGCTTCTTTGTCATAAGACTGCGAAATACTTTGCAAAAACTCTGTTCCAGATTTGCGAAGTCTGACGTACGATTGATGCTTGCTCTTCGCTCTGGATTGCAGCCCGTGCTGAAACTACTGATGTGCTCGTGCACATGCTTACAGAAGCTCGTGTAGCGCAGCTTCAAATGTTCACAGAACGACGCACTTCGGCATGACCACACATGAAGGTTGCTGCCGTCGACGGCTGCGCGCTCAACCCCATGGTAACCTGTTTTCTTTTTTTTTCTTTTTGTGTTAGAAACTTAGGACCGGAACGTTTTGATCGTGCATCGTATCTTTAAAAGGCTCATTTTACATTTTCAAGTATTGATCCCTCCCTCGAACTCCGGTCTCTTTTTTTTTTTTTTTCTCAAAAGACAAGTTTTAAATTTAACTCCTCCGAGTTGCTTTTTCCGACACCAATCTATTCCTAGAGGATATTTATATTTATTTATTTATTTATTTATTTATTTATTTACCAAATACTCCCAATCCCCCTGCGATTTTCGCAGATATTGGGTAAAAAGAAATATATATCAAAAGGCAACTATCAATAAAAACAGAACAGCAAAATATCGCGTGATTCTTAGAACAGAAAAAAAAATCAATTCATAAATTGACAAAGTAGTTGTTTCTCAACTGCATCACTAAACAATTCAACACTTGTAGCAACTAAAAAAGTGCCTATCTAAACTATTCCAGTCTCTTATGGCTGAAGGAAAAAATGAGTGTTTAAAACTGTTGTTATTGAAGGAATACTCAACGAGTGTGTCGCTATGTTTATGTCTAGTGGCTCTCGCTTCCGATCGCTTAACGTACTTGTTTTTATCTATTTTAAATGCATCGTTTAAAAGGAGGAACATAAATTTCAGTCGACTGAGTCTTACACGATCAACGATAGTCAATAAACCAGCTTTCTTTAGTAGTTCTGTTGGTGAATCGAAACGACTGTATTTGTGGTAAACAAATCTGATTGCCTTTCTCTGGACACTTTCTATAATACTTATATTCTTCTGCGTATGTGGGAACCAGGATATATTTGCGTATTCTAGTACTGGACGCACAAGAGAGGTGTATGCTAAAAGCTTTATTTCAGGAGTTGAATACTTTAACGTTCTCTTCAGAAAGAATAGTTTTGCCAGGGCTTTGTTTGTTATATATTTAACGTGTGCGTTCCAGCTCAGGTCGGATGCTAATATGATGCCAAGATACTTATATTCAGTGACTCTGCGCAAGTCTACACCATTAACACTGTATGGAAACTCGAGAATATTCTTCTTTTTCCTCGTTAGGCACATAGTAACGGTTTTGTCAGAATTTAGAGCCATTTGCCAATTGTCACACCAATCGGTTATCTTTTTTAGTGATTCGTTTAGTTGAATTTGGTCAGCTTGGCTTGTTATCTCGCGATAGATAATACAGTCGTCGGCAAAAAGTTTTATATTTGCATCGATACCATTAACAATGTCATTTATATAGAGAAGAAACAGGAGTGGTGCCAAAACAGTGCCTTGCGGGACGCCAGACAGTACCTTAACTGGTCGAGAGACGTGTCCTTCATAACATACAAACTGAAACCGATTTTTTAGGTAATCTTCTATCCACGATACTATAGGACCCTCACCCATGATCTGTGTAAGTTTGTTAAGAAGTTTGACGTGTGAAACACGGTCAAACGCTTTTGATAGGTCTAAAAATATTACATCAATCTGGCTTCTATTATTTATACCCGTCGCGAAGTCATGGATAGTCTCGACCAGTTGCGTAACAGTTGATAGTCCACTCCTAAAGCCGTGCTGCTGCGCGCATAAAATATTGTGTTTGTCAATAAATACCGTCATGAATTTAAGGATGATGTGTTCGAGAAGTTTACAGCACGTGCATGTAAGAGATATAGGTCTATAGTTTGAGGCCAATGAGTATTCGCCGGATTTGTGAATAGGTACAACTTTTGCCATTTTCCACTCAGTTGGCACAGAAGAACAGCTGAGAGACCTGTTAAAAACTAGCGTCTAAATATTTACTAATCCATTCGGCATACCGTTTTAGGAACATATTTGGAATTTCGTCAGGACCGTTACTCTTTTTTTGTGTCCAGTTCAAGCAATAATGCTAGAACACCTGGCTCGGTGACTGTTAGGCTTCCTAGGCCTTCAGAGTCATTATTTGGAGTTTGAAAGCGAGACTGTGTTGCCGTTGTCAGTCGTATAAATGGACTCAAAGTAGCTGTTGAATTCATCTGCCATTCTCTGTTTCTCTGAGGGTCTCAGACTAGCGGTTTTTGACTTTTTTGGGTTAATGTGGTTCCAAAATGTTTGGGGGATGCTTGCGAAAACTCGCGAAGGGTTACGTTGTTGTACTTTTGTTTAGCTTCTTTAATTTTTAATTTAAGCACATTCGACTTGTTCCGAAAGCTTTGTTTTGTAATCTCTTGTTCTGGAGTCTGTAATGGGATACTTTTAGATGACTTTCTAAGGCGTTTGATTCGACGTTTCAGGTGGATAATCTCACGGGTTATCCATGGGTTATGTTTCCTTATCACTTTACGTTTTTTTGGGACGAACTGGATAATGCAATAATTTACAATTGCTTTGAACCTGTACCATAGATCATCTATGCTAAAAGAATTACAATCACACATTTCGCGAAAGTCAAAGAATTCATGCGCAAGGTAAGTTAGGACAGACGCATCATCAGAATTGTTAAAATCAAGGACATAGGTAGTACAACCATGAGAGGGCACAGAAGCGCGTGCAGGTATTGCACATACAATTGTTTTATGATCGGATATGCCATCCACCACATCTACATCTGTTTGGGCTTGTAGAAAATGGTCACTAAGAAATACCAAGTCTAGTAGACTACAAGACGACCCCTGCACGCGGGTTGGTTCCCTGACAATTTGTGTAAGGTTAAATGTAAACACAATATCAAGAAAAGCATCTGAAGTAGACGTGCCTGGGTGCAGCGAGTCCCAGTTTATCTCTGGTGCATTAAAATCTCCCATCATGATGATTTTTTCACCCTTGATATCTTGATGCATGTAGTCGAACAAGCTATACAGATATTTTAGATCTGAGTTGGGAGGCCGGTAAACCACACCAACAAAGACAGAATAATTTGCCAGGTACACTTTACACCAAAGAGACTTAACTTCATTTACTTCAGGCAAAAGTACGTTAGGGATACTTTGCTTTAAAAGGATTGCTACACCCCCACCTCTAGATGTTCGGTCTTTCCTTAACATAACGTAGTTTGGAGGGACAATTGTGCTATCGAGTCCCCGCAGGGGCACCTGTGAAAGCACGTGTTTGGAGAGTGGCGTCTCCACGGACCCCGAGCCGTGCGGGTTCGCCCGCCCGCGTCTGGCTGTGCGTGGCTTTCCCGTGTCCGGGGAAAAGGGCATCCTGGTGGTTGAGTATGAGGCAATACACCACTTCGGCCCCCGCTTCCCGTAGACGGGTGTCCTGGCTTGGCCCGACCAGGATGATTCAGTCAGTCGCCACTTCTTCTACTATCCCTTCCTTTCTTTCTCCTTTCTCTGCTCTTCTCTTTTTCATTCTCACCTTCTTTGGCGGCAAGGGCTAACCTTGGGCGGAGACAGATACCTCTCTCGAACCACACTCGGTTATAGTTACTTGGTAGCACTGGTAGTGTAGCATACCCAGCCAAGCCATACTTGCTATGGGGTGCTACCTAACCCCTTGTTGGGCTCGGTGGTGGGTGGTGCGCCACAGTTTCTGAACACCCTTCGCCTTTCATGGCTTCCGCAAACCCTAAACCCGGTTCGGGACGAACCTCTAAGAGGCAGCGTTCAGAAGCACAGACCATTCAAAAAGAAACTGTTGAAACGTTCCCAAAGTTTTTTGTTATTCACTCACATGACGAGCAAAAACCTGTAGCAAAGATGTCACCCTTTATTGTCGCCAAAGTGCTAGAAAACCTTGTTGGATTTTCTTACAAGGCCAAGAAACTACTCTCGGCAGACCTTCTTGTTTAAGGCTGCGGTCCCACGGCAGCCATCTTGAACAAGGCGTTAGTTCAACCAATAGATGGCGACACGCACCCGTGGGAGTGGCCAGAAACATTGGTTCACGGTGGGATGGCTCGAGCACCATCACGTTCCCCTCGTGGCCTTGCTCGCGCCGCTGCCAGCTGCGCTCAGCTGGCTCAATAGCGTGGCCCAGCAAACGCATGTATGCGAGAATGTCAGGCTTTGTATAAATTGTTCTCTGATATACACGTTTGCAAGAAGGGCTCCTGTGCGCCGACATTTTGGGCGATGCTGGCGCCGCCTAACGTTTCCGCCATGCTGGGGTGCGCCAGGGGCACGTCACTGGGGTGCGCGATGACAAGATGGCGGCGTCTGCTGTGTCACCGACGGCCAGGATTAGCGACACACTTACAGTTTTGGAACGCAGGAGGAGGTATCCACACAGATTCGTAGCATCAAATATTGTAGGACGGGTCATGTTTAAGGGTTGGAGCTGACTTTTTAACGATCGCAGCCTCTGTTCCAGCACGTCGTGGAAGCCAGAGCTGCCGCGAGCGCAGCCATCGTTGATGCAATGGCCATGCGGCTTCTGGCACTGGTTTACGTATTTTATTTAATTGTTTGTGCTTTTTTGCAGTCGAAGAGAACACCTGCATGTTTTATAAATATATATATTTTAATTTATTCTTGCGCTCAGTGGTGTATGCTTCGGCAAGAGACGCTTGGCAACATTGTTCGATCAGCAGCGAACGTCCTGGCTGGAGAGTAGGCTCGCCTGACCGCGGTGCGCGGTTCGAGGTTAGGACGGGATCCCACTTGCAAAGGTGTATAGAGAGGTGCGGTTCGGCGGTTGTCACGGGCTTTCGCAATAAATCTCACCAAGAAGGAATCAATTGTTGATTGACGTGTCAATATTCTTTCAATGAAAACTTTCTGCAGGAATGCACGCTCAGTAGACTCAATCTTCCAAGACACCAATGGAAGCGGACGTCAAGTAAACTGCTTCGCAATTTACGGTACTTACCTCACCATTATAATGACGAAGGAAAAGTGGCATAACGAAATATTGTGTTTCACGGGATCCGGAAGATTTTGTAAAGGTTGATACATTATAGTTCCCAGAAAACAAACGCCGTTGCAAAATTTTCGGAAGTACCGACACATGTAAGTGTAGGTACAGCTTAGGAGGAGTATGATGAAAATTATCAGAATAATATAGGAAGACGTTTATTTGCAATGAAGACGCTATGAATGAACGGCGTTTAGCGACGGCAAGTTATGAGCGTATGGGAATTTATAAGTTCACGTGATTGCTAACTATGGACAGGCGGACAATGACGACCTGTTTTGTCGGGAGATGGAGTAGCGGTGATGACCTGATATCGGACGACTCGTGGCAGACGAACAAGCAAGTTTCTTCTCAGCGAATGGTAAGCTTCCAGTGTCAAGCACAGCACGTGGCTACCGACGTTGTCGACGTTTCGAGCACTTACCGCTTTCGACCAAAGTGCTGGAACCTGGGCTAACTTTGTGGAAAGAGTCTAAGGCTTCCTCGAGTCCAGCGCCATCATGAACTGTAACTGAAAACGATCCACTATTCAGTCTGTGGGTGGCGAAACGTATCCGCATCTGCGGAGTCATGGTCGATGCGTACTCTAAGTGGTTGGAAGTTTACACGATGCCTGCCACGGTCCGTACAAACGCGTCATTGACGTTCTACGCTCTCTTTTCCCTACTTCTGCCCTACCGAAAATACTTTTCTCTGATACCGCGCCAAATCTTGCTTCAAATAAAATAAACAAATCCCCCCCCCCAAAAAAAAAACAACGGCATTAGGCATTACATTAGTGCATTATACCATCCTGCAACTAACGGGCAAGCAGAACAAATGGTGTGCGAAACGAAGAAAGCCCTCTTGAAGCTTACGGAAGAAGCAGTTCAGTGAAGAATCGCCAGGTTCTTGTTCCAGCAGCACGCGATGGTCTCATATTACACGGTAAAAACACCCGCCTAAGCAATGTTCGTCGGACGAAGAGCCACACCCCTCGATCTCATGATACTATAGCCATGAATGAACATCGAGAGATTCCCAGATCGGGAGTAATGGCAGATTATTCGGTCCGACAACTCGTCTACGTGAGGAATTTCCGCGGAAGTCGGGCCTTCCATGTAAAACTTGAGTAGAAAAGGCTCTATGGTTGACAAGAAGGTGTCATCTCTCTGAATACGTTGGATATCAATGCCCTTGTGTGTAAATATAATGAAATCACAAAACTCTCTTTGTGTATTGTGTAACTGCCCTTGTATTTGGTAGTAGAGGCTGTGGTGGTGATTTGGACCTCTCACTCCAGGCTCCTTTTTCTTATTTTTCGCCTCATACTTCTTTGCGGTTTCAAGAATCTTTTGGAACGGGGACACTTTACGTCAACGATGCCATTTGTTCCAAGTAGTCAATCAGGGCATGCTGCTAGAAATCCGTCCTTCATATTAACGAATAAGCCGCACTTCTGCATATTGCAGTTTTCCTGTTCCACGTACAGTTGTAAATCAGCATCCTCATTGATTGTACCATATTCTGTTGCGGGTGAAGAAAGGTCTTTGGGTACACGATACTTGAAACAAGTCTGGCACAGTACGTTGTGGTTCGACACCCACTAATATCGTCGTCCTTATAGAGCCTCATCATTTAATCATTACCTCGGCACCTCAAATCGCTCTTCATCAACAGTAAGTACAATAGGCTACCGCCATATTACAATCCAAGAATTGAAAAATTGAGTCGTTCAATCCTTCAATATGTTTATTATTTAAATAATATTATTACGTTACATTACCTCAAAACGATCGACGTCCATCGTCGATCTTCATATACTTATATAAAGGGGGGGGGGGGATCGGTGGCCGAGTGCATGTCTAGCGCACACTCAGGAGGGGCTAAGCTCGGCACGGAGAGATCAAGGCGAGTTCTCCGCCGAACTCGCCGCCCGCCGCGATTGGTCGGCGCCGTGCATGACGACACGCGCCGTCACTCCCTAGGTCGTGACGTCAGAACGGAGGGTTTGAGGCGGTCGGAGATTGGCATATTCGGAACTCGTGGCGAGATGCTGTGACGTCATTGTGACGTGGCAAAAGCCGCCGCGGATGGGAAAAGCTTGCCGGCTCCGACCTAGGCGAGTTTGGGCGAGTTGGGCGCGAGATGAGGGAGCAGCGTCCAAAATGGCAGCGTTTTTGTTCGTGTTTCGCCGTCGGCGTAGGTATTTAAGCCACGCCAATGTGTTTGACATGGACGACGTTGATTTTCAACAACACTATCGCCTCTCGAAAGACGTGGTAAGGTGGCTGTGCGATGAACTGCGTGGCGAACCGGGCTTGAGGCGATGGAGCCGTGAATGGACCGTCGTACCCGTCGTGAATCCTACAAACAAATTCTACAAAGTGAATCCTAGAAACAAATGTGTTTTTACGGCAATCTGCAACCAGGAACGCAATTTATCATTACCTACAGGCTTTTACAATTATTCTGATGGTTTGCTGCGCTGCGTAGATGCAAGAAAAACGCACTTGATAAAATTTCAACTAAAACAGAGGATAGAAGAAAAGCAATGTACATGAATGGCGCAGACTAACAACTGTGTAATTTCTTTCTCATCTTTCTCCCTCCACACTGTATTTCGACAAACAAGTTGGTCGTCAGTTGTTTATACAGCAGGAGAACATGCCAGAAGATGGCGACATTGTTACCCACTGTAGATAAGCAATTTAGGCAGTGCAGTGCGACTGCTAGCCTGGGGTCTTTAACGTGCACCACGCAGTAGTGATACACGACCGCACGCCGGTACGATGCTCATCCAGATCGACACCAGCGGGGGTGGGGATTGAACCCAGGATCCTGGATTCTGCAGCACGAGCTTTCGCTCGACGTGCTCCGAGCTAGTGTGCGCTTGAGCCCAGCCCGCGCGTGAACAAAGGTGGGTCCACGCAGGTTCGTCGAATCATGGTTCATCCGAAGTGACTCATCGGCTTGCAACTCCAACCGCGGCCCCCTCCCCGATGTGTACGCGGATTTGCTTAAATAGGACTGTCAAAGTTTTTCTCTCATTCCTGCTTGAAGGTTTCACTGATGATGTCCTCCCGCATGGGAGACGAAACGTTTGATTAAATTGTTTATTTTGTTATGTCAAGTCGGCGCAGTTTTTTTTTTTATCACTATGAGTCCCGGCTTTTGGATTATTTTTGCTAGCCCAGCCGGCCACCAATCGCCCGATTTAAAAAAAATGAAATCTTTATTGCGGAGCGTAGGGACGAATCGGAGCTACGCTGGGGAACTCGCCGCCGCTGGGGGGGGGGGGGGTCGGAAATGTAAGAGGAGGAGTGGGAAACTCGCCAAGGCGGGAGTCAAAAGAAGCTCCTCCCCTCCCCGTGACGTCGCATCGGAGAGATTCCCGCCGAAGGCGAGCTAGCCCCCCAGCTCGGAGCACGTGGAGCGAAAGCTCGCCGCTGAACCGACCCCGCCCCTGCCCGTTTCGATCGGGAAAAGCATCATACCGGCGTGCGGTTGTGTATCACTACTGCGTGGTGCACGTTAAAGACCCCAGGTTTGCGGTTGTACCGCACTGTCTAAATTGCTCATCTACACCTTAGACACCAGACGCCCACTAAGGCAGACTAACTTCCGGCTGTATAAACATACACACAACAATTTGCAATTAGACGCACAATCACAAAGAACACAGCGTGCCCCCTCTTTTCTTTGGACCATCTTTTTTTTAACCAGCGCAAGCTCGCGCGTTTTCTCGTTTGAGACGGTTAGAACTAACGTTGATTAGAACAATCGCACATAAAACCCGCGTTTCTCCTACCCGGCCGCTTCCTCCTCTCATTATGTGTAGGTGGTTAAAATTAAATAAGCTATAATAATGGTGTATTATTCATATTTAGTTTCAGTTTCAGTCAGAGGAAAGGAGGTTCGCGGGAAGTAGGGCCAATAAATGAGCTGCGCTTAGAGTATCGGCACACTCTTCCCCGACAGTGTTGTGGGCGCCGCCATTTTGGTGCTTGTGCAGAGCAGGCGCAACTGCCGATCGTCATGATTCAAAATTGCGACTTCCTCAGCATTAGATTCGGTGTTAGGAAGCTCATGTAATATTGCTTTGCTTTGTCGCAAACTGTTTAAAGTGGAGGACGGAAAAGCGTTTCTTGTGATTTCAGATACAGCTTCAAATAACTGGCAACCATGATCTTAAGCTACAATATGGCCAAGTGTCGCTACTCTGAAGCGTAGCTTATTTAATGACACTATTCATGCCCTTGTTCAAGAAGCTTGTAATACCTGGAGGGGCCATGACGTGAGCCCCGTGGATTCCACAAGCCACTACCTTTTTGACACCTGCCTCTTCCTCATTGTTCCCGCTAGTGCCAGTAAATTAGCTACGCTTCAGAGTAACGACACTTGGCCATGTTGTGGCTTAAAATCATGGTTGCCAGTTATCTGAAGCTTTATCTAAAATCACAGGAAACGCTTTTTCGTCCTCCACGAATGTTTAAACAACCCGCGACAGAGCATAGCAATATTGCATCAGCTTCCTAGCACCGCATCTAATGCAGAGGAAGTCGCACTTTTGGATCATGACGATCGGCAGTTGCGTTTGCTCTGCACAAGACCCAAAATGGCGGCGCCCAAAACAATTTTGGGGAACGGAGTGCCGATACTTTAAGCGCAGCTCATTTAGTGACTCTAGGCATGAAGTGAACTCGGGTGTATTCTTTCCCTCTTCGTCTTTATCGTTTATTGATTTTAATTATATCGAATAATGAACACTTTATATCACGCTACGCTTGTGTAATTATTTGTCTTAGATTTATTAACCTGACTCAGTACTTAAACCGTTCATTTATCGATAGTAAATCTTCAAATATATTTTCTAAATGTGAAGGTAAAACGACACGGAGATTGATGATGATACAGACGCCAACGCCGCCCTCGAAAATTTTTTGAACTTAGAAATCAGCAGTTTTGTCTGCCATCCGCCAGGTAGCGCAACAAAACACCCAAACAGTTTTTAATTGTTTTTAAAATTAGCTAAGCTCTACAACTATCAAGAAACCAAAGGAAGATCATTGGGAAAATCTAATACATCGCAATGTATATCTATTCTATACAATAAATGTTATTAGATGCCAATAAATCTCTTTGATGTCCAAAAAAGATGTGCGTCAAAAACAGGTAAGTTTGAAGGGCTCCCGGAGCGTTATGACTTTGAAAATAAAAAAAGCCACCGTCCACCTCTTGGGCAACTATTGTAGTTCTAAATGTTATAAAAGATTTTACCATAGTTTGGTTATTTACTCAGCGGCATTTGAACTACCATGACTCGAAGCACGAAAAAGTGCTACGTTTGATATAAAATATCTAAACAAAAAAATTTTACACAACATTAAATGTTTTTCTGCATATAACCAATTATAAGCACTACATCTGTAGCTAATTTCATTGCCCTAGCGTTTGTCATTAAAAACATATTTGTGCTGAAAAATGTCAATTTTAGGGCAATATTTGGAGAGCTGAAAAAAACAAAGTAGTGCAAATACCAAAAAAGTATATCGTTACATTCTGCTCCGACATCATCTTAACAAAACTGCTCTATTGGAACCGTGTTATCTTTAATAGATTCGTTCATGAAACATGAACCAGCGGAGCAAGTGAGGGTCCGCGCCATCATATTCGCAACGCTACAAATGCGCATGAACAGTATAAACCAATATATACATAATATCAAATGAAAGAGGATTGCATTGCCTTTCGAATGACATCAATCCCACAAAACAGTATTTAAAAGGAGATGAGTAATGACCTGCCAAAAAGTACCTAAACTGCCACATTCAGTGGGACCGTGGCC
>JAZHYW010002025.1:0-58514 GCA_037355805.1 Ixodes ricinus | reverse complement strand
CCAGGGCTCTTCTTGCAATCCATTTTTAGAAGTAGATTAAGAATTCCAGGTGTTCTTATCTCAACGTTAGATAAGGCTGGGCACATGCTATTAAAAGTAAAGTGAGAAATATCGCCATTATCATGACTAAAAACTGATCTAAAGTAGTCGTTGAAACAGTTGGCAATCACCGCTGGTTCGTTAACACATTCACCCTCGATGATAAAACTTTGGAATTTGTCAGATTTTGGAAGGATAGACCTCCAGAATTTGGCAAAATTTGATGTCATAAATTCAGAGAGGGTTATGTTAAAATATTTTGTTTTAGCTGCCAGCGTCTTTTCTTTCAAAGTGGTTTTTAGATTTTCAAACAGAGCTTTATCAGCAGGGGTTGCATTCTGTCTAGAGGAGCGTTTTCTTTTTACTCTCCGCATTAACTGCAATACATTTCTTGTAATCCAGGGCTGTGTCGGAGTTTTCTTCTTTTTAAAACGGGAACAAAATTGTTTATACATTTATCTACAAGGTAATTAAAATAATTAAGCAGCGTGTTAACATCAAAGTCCGCACTTTTAGCATAAAAATAATCAAAACAAAAACTTAGCTCATCAAATATAGATGCATCGTAAGCCCTGTTGAAGTCGAGGACCGTGACGATTACAGGACTCACATGATTGATATGAAAATTTATCGTAGCTAAAACTGCTTTATGATCTGAAATTCCCTCAATTACCTCGCAATCGTAAACCAATTGTGTAACACCATGACTAAGAAAAACAAGATCGAGGATCGAATTGTCTCTGGTATGCGTTTTTACAATCTGATTTAAATCAAATGACACAGTCATGTCTACAAGAGCATCACAGATGGCCCGATCTCGGGAACCAACCACAAGTGTTTCCCAGTTAATATCTGGCGCATTGAAATCACGCAGTAATACGAGTTTGGAATCAGCTAGATTATATTTTTGCATGTAATCATAAACGTCCTCGATAACTTGCAGGGAAGAGCCAGGAGTTCTATAAACAGCACCGATAACAAGACTGAACTTAGCTAGCCACACTTTACACCACAAGGACTCAGTGTTAGGTAAGTTCGGAAGAGCAGAATAGTTAAGACCAGTTTTAGAAAATAACGCAACCCCCCGCCTCTAGATGATCTATCATTGCGTACCACGCTGTAATTAGGAGGGCTGAATTCACAGTCAAGAATACAATCATGTAACCAAGCTTCGGTGACGCATTTTACGTGCGGTGAGTATGAAGATACAAGGCACGAAAACTCGGGAGTTTGGAGAAAGGCTTCTAGTATTGATGTTTAATACAGAAAACGATTTATTCAATACGTGTCAATTTGCATGTTCGGGCTGGACCGGGTGAGTTACTTTCACAAGTTTGTTATTAGTAGCATCCCATGAGTACCGGACGTTATCAACAAGGATATGGTCGTAACGCAGGCTAACCCTAGCTCCGTTCCTTCTAAGCGTGGCGGTGCCGGACCAAAGCTCTTTTCGAATATTTTGAATCCGTGGCGAGAAATCCTCGTCGACAAATATCCGAGTGCCTTTAAAGGGATACTACAACAAAATTTCGGTGCTCATTTTTTGGTCTATATGTGTTCAAAAAGCAGTATCACATGGAACATACCAATATCTTGTTAAAAAAAGTCTCGAAAAAGAATTTTAAAACGAATTAAACGATTAGCAAGGAGCACCTGGTGGATGTCGCTAACGCCTCGTTTGTAATGCTCGTCTAGGAACCTTGACAGCTAGTGACGGAGGTCGTCTCGCCTCCGGCCACGACGAGAGAAGGGGGAAGGAGAAACTCCCCTCTTCCCGAGAATCCCTTTTGTGTGTCGCAGAAGTCGCTATTGTCCCCCTACAAGTTTATAGAAGATTAACCCGTCACTCAAAATTCGTACAAAAGCAGCCGCTTCGGTGGCTGGAACGACTAGGGCATCCTCTCGACGTCAGCCTCGCCGTAGCTTTGCTCGTTTGGAGACGACCTACGTCACGATTGCGTTGGATGTCACGTGCTCTAAGCTGGGCCTTCTCTGAGCGCTTGCCAGAGTGGACCGTTTATAACGAAAAATACAGCCACCAAGATCAAAACTACAAACGTGCGATTGTCATTTACGGATATTGTGAATCATATTCAACCTATTTTTGAACACGACGGGAATATTTCAAATTTCGTTGAAGTTCGAAGCTTCACGTTTGTGAGCGTTTTTTGAGGATTTGCGTTTTGTCTTGAAAATCAATCAACTTAATTATTACTGGTCTGATCCTGCAATCTCTACCTAAACCAAGGCGATGACAGCGTTCTATGCCATCACAATGGACAGACAGTTTTGAAGACAGCAGTGTAGATACGCTATTAAGTAAAGACGCAGGGGATTCGTTCTCGGGCTCTAGTAAGCCATACACCACTAAGTTATTCCTACGAGAATGATTTGTTAAGTCATCATTCTTACCTACAAGTTGGGAGACAGTTATCTCGAGAGCAGCACTTTTTCCTTCTAGACGCTGAACTCGCTTAGCAAGATCAGATACAAGAGTCAAAGAAAGAATAAAAACACTTAGGGACAAGGACAGACAGCGCAGTTCTTTCAACTAGCAACACACATTTACTGATGTCTCCTTCAATATGTACTACCTCCTCCTAACGTCTGAGTCTAAAGATCAAATATCTGGGACACACTTGAATCGATTGCAACAAGTCGGGATTCAAAACCCGCAAATTTCGCATTCAGAGCCTCTTGTCTTTTCTTTATAGAAGAGACGTCTTGAGCAATTTGTGTTTGCCCAGCTTGAATTTGCTGAAGGAGAATCTGGGTCTCAGGGCCAGGGTTAGACTCAATATCACCACAGCGCAACAGTATAGACAAACAAACTTTGTACCATGAGAGCAAGGCAGAAAAAGCAGAAAAAATGCTACCCAGTGGGACCGGTAGCAGTGAAGGTGAGCGCTCGTCACACTTATGAGTGTCATACAAAGAAACAAACTCTACCTAAAGTGTGAAATAGAAGAATCTTAGTGGCATGTTCGTCCAGCTGCCACCAAGCCCGCTGGCGTGCATCCGAAGAAAGACGGATACAGCGTTGGTAGATGAACTATCAGCCGGTCGTCACTTGTCCACTCATTCCACGGCGAAAAGAGTTGATCCACGTGGATGTAGGAATCTGTGATCACATACGGCAAGAAATCCGCGCTGGCTTGGTGCAAGGGCACCGAGGATGACCAGGCGTAACCCAGGACCGCGATCTGGAGGGTGAAATAGAAGAATCTGTGTGGCATGTTCGTTTAGCTGCCACCAAGCCCACAATGACAACCCATGCTCGTTGCTTTTCTTTCTAGTTGATTTCGATCAAATATTTTTGGGTGTTAATTCCTGTCGTGTACCGGTTTTTAGCGAAAACACAGGACCCTAGTAATGTTGCATCCAAATACCTGTAAAAATGTTATGCACATCTGTTTTTTTTTGCGCGCTACAAGCTATCGATATACCAAAAACATAGACGTCGTTTCTGTTACTTTATATATTTTTATTATTTTTTATCTGAACGTGAAGTAAATTGAAACGGCGTAAACACTGGATAATATTCACATACCGTAAGAAGTCATAACCACTTGTTGCAAACGTATAAATATTGACTGAAAAGTCGGTATATATTATCTACTGGTTGCCGATTTTTGTTGCAAATTGCAGTGTTGCAAATTGTAGTGCAGACACAATTGTGCCAATTGTGTCTTGTTCATGCCTACTGAGGTTGAAAAAATGCGCGATGAGTTAAGGAAAGAATGTCGGAAGGACATTGCAGCCATGTGCAGCTCACTAGAGCGGGATTTCCGGAAAGAAAACCGAGAATTACAATAAAGCATTAACTTCTGCAGCAAACAGTACGATGATATTGCCGCCCGCAGAGCCGAGAAAGCAACGCTCGGTCACGGTCTTCTAGAAGATTCCCATTCATTCTCGCACTAGTTGTAACTTTCCCTTTGCTTTGTTGTTCTCGAAAGTGCCAGTTCATCCTCGCCCCGAGCGCGCGACGCTCGAACCTTCTTTGCCGAACTTTCGAGATAGTGACGCACGGTAGATAAGCAGCTACCCGCGACCTTGTCGAGGCAGTCTCTCTCGTGCTCTTTGTTGTCGCCGCCGAATCGCCGCCTGCTTTTCTGCTACCTCGACGCTCTTTCGTTCTTTACTTATTTTTGGTTGGCACAAGTTCGCTTATTAAACGTTTATTTTCAGTTCACTGCTCGTCTTCGTGTCACCTCCGTTCGTGACATTTCTGGTGGAGGTGCGGGGTATGAAACCCGTGCAGCGTACCCCTACAAGAACACGCCCAGCAAGCCCCATTTCCCGACGACCTTCCGTTGAAGACTCGGAGCATCGTGCCAGCCGCCGTCTTCAAGGACAAGCTCCTGAACTCGGACCACTTCCGGCGAGAACAAGGCAAGCGATAACGACGATGGCTTCCTCGACGGCGCCGACCACAGCAGCACCCCCGTTGTTTACCTGCCCGTCGCCCCTCGGACTCCGACACCTTTCCACGGGGAGATCCACGAGGACGTCGAGGACTGGATTCAGCACTACGAGCGCGTGGCACGCTATAACAGATGGACCGCCGAGCAGTACCTGCAGAACCTCTACTTTTCGTTGGAGGGTACTGCGAGGCACTGGTTCGAGAACCACGAGGCTGCGCTCACGTCGTGGGACGCCTGCGTCACCGAGCTGAAGCGGGCGTTCATGAATCAGCATCGAAGGCAGCGGGCCGAAGACCTTCTCCAGGCGAGGACTCAAGGCCCCAACGAAACGGTCATCAGTTTCGTTGACGACATCCTTCGCCTGAGCAGCCGCGCCGACCCGCAAGCCACCGACGAGGAGAAGTTACGCTTCCTTATGAGAGGCGTGAAAGCGAAATCTTCGGCGGACTTATTCGCAACCCCCTGACGACCTTCGAAGAATTTGTTGCCGAAGCAACAAACATCGAGCGGGCGTTAATGGCCCGAGCGAGCCACTACCATCGGCTCAGCAACGTCTCCACTTTGGCCTCGACCCGCTCAGAGTTCAGCACTGGTGCCGACGAGCTCCGCGACATCATCTGAGACGTCGTCCGACAGGAGCTCCGAAAGCTTCTCTCCGCTGCTGAGCGCCCGGCGTCGCTGTCAGTCGCCGAGATCGTGCGCAACGAGGTACAGCGGGCATTGCAGCCTGAAACTCCTGTCAACGTGCAAGCCCTCGAGGAACCGAGGGTTACCTTCGCCGCCATGGCCAGACGACCGCCGCAAGCTCCCCACCAAGCTACGGTGCCATTAC
This sequence comes from Ixodes ricinus, assembly GCA_037355805.1. NCBI lineage: Eukaryota > Metazoa > Arthropoda > Arachnida > Ixodida > Ixodidae > Ixodes > Ixodes ricinus. The sequence goes on along the minus strand of JAZHYW010002025.1, from coordinate 53,216 downwards.
GACGTGAACCTCCAGTGCCACAGTACTTCCAACGTCGCGAAGAACGGCAGTACGTACGCCCGGAAAACCAGCACCCAGGAAAACCGATGTGTGGCGAACGGCCGACCGACGCCCGCTTTGTTTCCATTGCGGGGAAGCCAACCATGTCTACCGTCGTTGCCCGTACCGACAGCTGGGGCTACGCGGCTTCCACCCAGACGACCCGCACCCACGCTACGGCGAGCGACCCCAGGACATCGACGAATACCTCCGCCGTTCGCCATCCCCGGGGCCGTCTCCAGGCCGCGGTTTCCTATCGCCGTCACCACAACGCCCTGCATCGCCTCATCGTAGGTCCCGCCGAGAAAGCCTGTCCCACCTGCCTCGCCGGGAAAACTGAGTGCGGCAATAGCGGGAGGTGGTATTGCCGATGACGAACGACGCCCTGCTGCCCCACGACCCGACGGACGACGGCACCGACGACGCCCAGCTGGTCACCCAACGAGCAGAAGAGGTGCGTCAGCTAGCTCGCTTTCGTATAAAGGACCAGCAACGTGTCGACGCTGTTCGGTACAACCTTCGTCGCCGCGACGAGGAGTTCCAGCCCGGAGACAGGGTGTGGGTGTGGACGCCCATTCGCCGCCGCGGACTCAGCGAAAAACTGTTAAAACGCTACTTCGGACCCTACAAGGTCATCCGCCGCCTTGGGGACTTGAACTACGAGGTGCTCCTCGACGGAACCCGACCATCAGGACGCCGCTGACCACGACCCGAAGTCGTACACGTAGTTCGACTGAAGCCGTTCTACGCGCGATAGGATTGCAGCACCGCATGTTTATTTCATTTCACCGTAAAAATGTTTAGCCATTTCTGTTTTCCTTTTTCGTTGCATCGGGACGATGCACTTTTAAAGGGGGGGGATAATGCCGCCCGCAGAGCCTTGAAAGCAACGCTCGGTCACGGTCTTCTAGAAGATTCCCATTCATTCTCGCACTAGTTGTAACTTTCCCTTTGCTTTGTTGTTCTCGAAAGTGCCAGTTCATCCTTGCCCCGAGCACGCGACGCTCGAACCTTCTTTGCCGAACTTTCGAGATGGTGACGCACGGTAGATAAGCAGCTACCCGCGACCTTGTCGAGGCAGTCTCTCTCGTGCTCTCTGTTGTCGCCGCCGAATCGCCGCCTGCTTTTCTGCTACCTCGACGCTCTTTCGTTCTTTACTTATTTTTGGTTGGCACAAGTTCGCCTATTAAACGTTTATTTTCAGTTCACTGCTCGTCTTCGTGTCACCTACGTTCGTGACAATATGACTACCGAGTGCACAGCGTTGAAAGGAGAAAACAAGACGCTGAAAGCTGAGAATGCTGCACTGTCCTCCCAGTGTCATTCGCTGAAAAAACTACTGTCTGACATAGAGCAGCGTTTAACTGTTCTTGAACAGTACTCCCGGAACAAAAACATTGACATTAAGGAACTTCCAGTAGTGCAGAACGAGCATCTGCCTGACATGCTACAAAAATAGGTGAGATAATTAATGAGCCTATCACTCAAGAAGATGTTGACGTCTGCCACCGTGTTCCGACGAGGAACTTGACATGCCCGACAGTGGTTGTCCAATTTCACAATCGCACAAAACGTGATGCTGTACTTGCGAAAGTCAGAAAGACAAAAGTCACCACTAGACATCTGGGGCACAAAGAAAATATCCCCATCTACATAAATGAAAACTTGTGCCCTACTCAGAAAACTGCTGGGAATGGCAGTGGTAAGAAGAAAGGAAAAGCTATGGAAATTTGTGTGGACAAAGAACGGCCGCATCTTTGCAAGGAAGGAACGAGGCTTCGCAGGTGGTTCGGGTGGCTTGCGTGGGTGACTTAGATAAAATAATCTGAGGCCCGAACTGTACCAGGTGTAACCTCATTGCAAAATTGTCGTGCAATCTCTTCTCATGACGCCCGCTGACGCGCTGACGTGAGCGCTTTATTTGCCAGAAACAAGAAGCACACTTTCTTTTTCCACCTAAACGCTCAATCCCTGCGAAATAAAGAAGATGCCACAGCAGCCTTCCTTAGCTTGCTTGATTTCACTTTCGACATCATTATTATAACTGATACGTGGTACCAAAATGATAGCAAAGTAATTGAACTGCCGGAGCATAACACTTTCCTTCTAAATCGCCAAGTTAAAAGAGGAGGAGGGGTTATGATAGCTATCAAAAAGTCTTTTGAATGTTCTGCTGTCCCCGCTTTTTTAAGAGTTAATAATAATTGCGAAATATTATCAATGAATTGTGGTCAAAATGTGTTCTCTGTTGTCTATCGCCCTCCCACCGCAAACATCTCTAGCTTTTTATCTTTTCTAGATAAATATTTATTTTCGATTAACAAAAACAAGCTTATTTAATTCTTGCAGGCGACCTAAACAACTACCTTTTATCCCCGTCTATAGTAGAGCTTGAAATAAATAGAATACTAGAATGCAATCGTTTTGCAAACGTCCAAAATAAGCAACACGTATACAGAGGACATCAACGTCAATTGATGCATTCATTACAAACATGCATATCTCATCCCTCCTGCCAAGAGTAATATCTACTCAAATAAGCGATCATTTGCCAACTTTTTCTTTTTGCCGACTGTCACACCGATTCATCACGACACAAACCTTGCTACGAAATATACCAAAGCATAAACGATAGTACGCTTCAACTTTTTAGAACCAGTCTCGAAGATGTGAACTGGGCTCATGTTTATCACAAAAGCGATCCAGAGAACGCGTATAATGCTTTTATTACTACATTTACATCATTATATCTTCAGTGTTTCCCATGTAAAACATACAAAATACCAAGAAAAGCGCGCAAGCCATGGATTACTAGGGAATGCTTAAACATGATTAAAAAAACTTCCTTTACAATTGCTTTCTTCGCAGTAGACGCTTAGATAATCTTGCAAAATATAAAACTTACAAAAATAAAGTCACGTCTTACCTTCGTCAGACCAAAAACGATGACATGCATAGGTTATTTAAACAGAGACATATTGAAAAGAAGCGATCTCGTCTGTAAACAAATAAGCCAGTTTTTGAGTGGCAGAAAAGCCACAAATCATATTTTTGCAATCATATCAAATATTAAAAAACTGTCCGGAAAAAAATTAACCGACTGGTTTAATGACTATTATGTGTCCTTAATTAAGAGTGATCATGATCCAAATTGTATGACGTACTTGGGCCCGCGTAATTCCCACAGTGCTTATTTGTTCCCAACGGACGCAAATGAAATTATAAGTTCTTTTTTGACTCTCCGCAACAGTAAATCATGTGATCCGCATAATCTACAACTTTACCCCATAAAACATGTAATAGACCTCGTCAGTCCTGTCTTGGAGCATACATTTAACAGTTGCCTCGCGCAAGGAATATTTCCAAAGAGCATGCAAATGGCCAAAGTAGCTGTAATTCATAAAGGAGGAGACAAAAATGATATATCTAACTATCGCCCAATATCAATTCTTCCAATTTTTGCAAAATGCCTAGAGAAGGTAATTTACAAGCGAATTTGCGGTTTTTGTGATAAATATGGCCTATTGACACCCTGCCAACACGGTTTTCGAAAGCTTCGCCCAACAAAGACCGCCCTTCTCACTCAAAAAGAGCTAATTTTGGGATCTTTTGAAAATAGAAAAATTACACTTGGTGTGTTTATAAATTTTTCAAACGCGTTTACCTCCATAAATCATAAAACACTGCCTTTAAAACTTGATTCCTGCGGTTTTCGTGGTACATTTTTACAAATAATCAAATCATATCTAGATTTTCGCTGTCAGCAAGTTGTAATAAATAACGAATTATCAGACCTCAAACCCATTTCTGCTGGTGTTCCTCAAAGTAGCATATTAGGACCTTTACATCGACGACATTGTTTTAATTGATTCCAACCAAACATTCGTTATTTACGCCGACGACAGCAGTTTATTCTTTAGTGCCGCACAAGCGTCGGACCTCGAAGAACAAGCTTCCTATTGTTTGCGCTTGCTTCAAAACTGGACCATTTCAAATTCGTTAACCATAAACACAAGCAAATCTTATGCAGTACTCTTCAGACCCCGAAATAAATATCCTTATGTTCCCACTCTTGGCCTTACTCTTGACCTTAAGCTTGGCTCAGAATCCATTCAAATTGTTTGAGTGGTAAAAAACCTAGCAGTGTTATTTGAAGAGCATCTCACATGGATTCAGCATATTTAATGACTGCCGAAAAAATCTTCAAATTTGCAGGTGCACTGTCTAAATTACGTTATTTTATGCCTCAATGTATTAAGAAACTTTTGTACAACTCATTATTTTTCTCTGTAATTTCTTATTGTTTTTGGTTTGGGAGACAACGACTTTCTCCAACATAAACAAATTGCATGTAATCCAAAAACGAGCCATTAGAATCATAGCAAACATACCCTTGATGCCCATACAAAGTCTGTTTCTGAGACACACAAAATACTCCCAATACATCTATTATATAACGCTATTTTACTAAAACGGTACAATATGAGCATTAGGCAACATAACATGGCGATTTTAAATTTATCACACCTACAACGTAAGGTACACACACACGATATACGTTCCACTTGTCACTGAATTATTCCACAAACACGTACAAATTACGGTCGTCAGATGCTTCGTTTTACCTTACCCTCTTTATTAAATAACCTAAGTGTTGATTAGCATTTGCAAGTCACAGTATGCTTTTTTTCCTGTTGCTATACCGCTCTTACAGTGTTTTGTTCGCAAATTTGAGACGCACCTCCAATGTGATTATCTATGAACAAAATGTAAGGCCGCACACGAGCTGGTGTACATTGCACATGGTTGAAAAAAACCCGAGACTGCGTGTAAACGACACAACACTGAAAAGTCTCTAACACAGCTGAAATTTTTATTTTCCGAAACCTGGTTATATAGGCACTTCGATATATCGAAGTGCATATATATCGAAGGGCCTATATAACCAGGTTTCGGAAAATAATAATTTCAGCTGTGTTAGAGACCTTTAGTGTTGTTTCCTTTACCCGCATTCTCGGGGTTTTTTCAACCATGATTATTTATTTTTGTTATGACGTGCCCCTGTTGCAATGCTAAGTTTTTGTAGGAGCGCAGACCCTTAGTCAAGCCTTTTATAGGCTTTTTGTCTGCGCCCCAACATCTGTGCGATGTTGAATAAAAATTTGATTGATTGATTGATTGATTGATTGATCGTGTTGTAGGGCCTCGTCGAAAGAACATTCGTAACAAGGCAACTCCTTGTTTTTGGTTGTAAAGTAGCCGATTCTGTTTTCTAGATTCCGTGTTGTACCCCTCTAGGAAGTTCGCGATGCTCTGTTGCGTTGAAAAACGTTAAAAACTCTTTGTTAAAGAAAGGAGAAAAAAAAACTCAGGCCAGCTGGTGAGTTACATCCAAAGCAAACCCAAAACGAAAATATAATTAAAAAAAGGAAGAAAAAGGACAGTACAACGAAGTTTTAAGTTACAGCTTTTAGGTTTATTTAACAAAAAAAAAAAAAAACGATTTTTGTTGAATAAACTTTAAAGCACTTTCTGAGGCTTCGTTGTTATGTCCGTTGTCTTTTTATCGTACTTTTTTCGCCCGCATTTTTTCGGTTCTTTTCTGTAACCATTTTGTTTTATTTTTTATATATAAAAAAGTTTCTATGGTGGATGTGACAGCTCATAATCGGTGTTCACTTTGATCTCCTCAGTTATTTTTATTCTTTATTTACTTTCAGCCTGAAGTGCCTATATCAGGCATAATCGCAGGAAACGAATGAACAAAAAAAAGTTTCCGCTTTGCAGCAATAACTATCTCATTAGGCAGAGCATACCATTCCTTGGTGGTCATGAAGAGGAACAGCGCGAAAATACACGAGGAACGAGTAGAAGAGGTAACGACAGACACGGCGCTGCCTAGCAACCGAGTTTATTAGTGCCCAAAACACGAAATAAACAAGAAAGAAAACACGCGAACAACCCGTCAAAATGGTTCTATGCACACGCTTATCAGCGATCAAACGAACGTGCCACAAGTCATGATATAGTTCACTTCGTCACCCCTCAGAGCTAAGGACGGCACATGACACACGCTTCCTCTCCTTTCACAGATATAAAAAATGCTTCATCAATCTCCCTCTCACTTTTGCTTTTGTGGCGAGCTAAAATTGTGATATCATGGAAACGTTGCTCACGGCAGTACCGTTTCCATGATATGAATTGCGACCTGGCCAGAGGGGAAGGAATGAAGGAAAATGGAATGTTTCCTCGCCCTTACATGTATACACCTGCCCGCCTCTCGTATGTAGACTCTGCCACATGAGAGAGGCCTCTGGTAGACAACCCCCGTGGCACACGTGACATAAGGGGTGCGGTGGTTGACGCCACAGGCCACTCAAGGGGAATCGCCTCTTTTCACAGAGGTGCACAGTCGGCACGGCTTACGGGGCGCAGAGAAAACAACAGGTACATCAAACTTATTGGCGACTCGCTTAACATTGTGGGACAGGGCATGGAGATATGGCACGACAACTGGTCTCGACGCTGGTTTTTGTCATTCTTCAGGGCTAGCTGGACCCCGGAACTTTGTGGAACGGTCTTAGCAATGCCCACCATGACCCCCAGAAGGAAGCCTGCTCAGATCAGCCTAACAACCTGCTCTTGGAGACTGCTCTCGCACCTGTGGTGACACGACTTGGTCACGGCTGCTTTGCATACATGACACCGCTATAGCCCGCTTGATGATGTCCCCTTTCATGATGTCAACCAACTCGCCCAACTTTATGCGTCGTTATCCTTGAAGGTCTTCACAAAATAATTAATCTTACCTGATTACGTATTGATACGGACCTCATGTATTTTGCGGATGTGGTCTTTACGTATACGTTGTGAAATATAGTTTGGAGCCTTTCAGCAATCCCTTTTACATAAGTCACGAAAATATGCTTGTAAATAAGGCGCCTGGTTCATGATCATTCATTTCGAAGCAACATGCTCGATTAATAAAAAAAGTGTAAAATAAGTATTACACATTTCGCCCGCTGGTATGAAAAAAATTGTCATCGGGATGATTCTACCACGAATTTCCCTACGTGACAAGCTGCCGAGCTACCAATTCACCTGCTACTAATTGTCTTTCGACGAACGGTCCTACAACCCAAATTACAGTTGTGGTTTATTCCAGTTTTTTTTTCTGTGGCTTCTTCACTTAAGTATGATGAAATACAAATGTCAGGGTTGGGTCCCAATACTCGTCTTGGTGGCCCCAAGGTCCTATTCGGAAAGAAAAGAAAAGCATTAATTTTCTGCATTTCACTTCTTTATGACTCAAGTGTTTTATGGGTGAAAATGTGAACCTTTGAAATTGTTAGCCATTTATATTGAATTCCTTCATAGCAGCAAACTATCTTTGCTAACTAAGTACACATGCCAAATTGTCAAAATCGCATCCGGACAAAATAAAAATTTAAGCAAGGAGTGATACCTGAAAATTTATTCCGATGTTGAACACTGAGCTTACACTCGTCTCCATTAATCGGTTAAACAAAAATCTATGCTTTTTATATTAATTATTATAAGAATATTACCAATACATTCACGTGGACTGAAGAAACATATAAACACATTAAATGTTGTATACGAGTCGACATTTCTGATGGATTATTTTGTATTGATCTCTTGGTTGGTACCACACTCAAGTTGTTGGGAATACACGATGCTCCGAATTGATCATTTAATGGGGCACACGCTTCCAGTGTAATGTTAGAATAAAAATCAGGAATGATTTTATTGCGGGAATGATTATCTACGTTAATGCGAATAGCATCAAACGGTGCGGAGTTATGCGCGTTCGTCAGGTGGCCGGCACACTCTAGATACGCCAGCCCACTCTTGAGGCGATTCTAAATTTGTTGACACTTTCACAGCCCTGCGCACGATCTCCGCAGCCCAGCACGTGCGTTTGTGTCACTTAGGAAGGCGAGAAAAGCACGCGCCATATGCACAAACACTCAAAATGGTACCGACCAGACTTTCTGGCGTCTCAGCTAGTCTCAACCAACGGTACTCTAAGCGGTTTTTATATCTTTACCATAGGACGCGCTTTACAGCGCTGTCACAGCTACCGGTGCGCGCGCGTTCCAAGGTATATGTACATATGGTAGCGAAGCTTCCATAGAAACCCACGTGTCGGAAAAATGGCGGCTCATGGGGCTTCGTTAGCGCCATCTATGTGTCGTGATAGCATTTCCGGCGGAACAAAAAATACACAGGAAGTGACGTCACTTCCGGGAAAAAGACGTGACGTCACTTTGGTGTGCTTTCCGGCGCGAAAATTAAATATAACAAGAAACCGGGACTGCAGGCAAAAGGGACGATCGTTTAGTGTGACTAAAAAGCTTTGTTTGAGACTTTTTAGAAACTGGGACTGCAGAAAAAAAGGACGATTCTCCTTTTTGCCTGGAGTCAGGGTTTTCGAAACGTCTCAAACAAAGCTTTTTAGTAACACTAAATAAAAAAAGTTTCAAACAAAGCTGTGCCAAGCTATGTTTGAAACTTTTTTAGTGTGATCGTCCTTCTTGCCTGCAGTCTCGGGTTCATTCTTTTTTTTTCATTTGTTTTTTGTTATGGTGAATTTACACCACCTCGTTTGGACCCTTAATTCTGCGCGAAAATCGTTCATTCTTGTACGCGGTCACCTATTTTAGGCAGTTCGCTTCGAGGATAATTTTTTTTTCATCCCACAGAACTACCTTGAAAGAACCGCGTTTTGCATTTTTCTCCAACTTTTTCTGAAATATGGGTGCGGCTTAAAGGCGACTGACCTCACAAAAAAGTGAATAACAATATCGTTGCTCGAGTGTGTTAGCGTTAAAGACACAACAGTAATTCTAGTGCAAGTCCAATGTTGCACTAACATTTTATTCACATACAACTGCTTACAACCACTCAACCAGAACACTCATCAGGAGCATATAATTGGTATATACTTTTCAGGTAGAAGAAAACTAGTAGAACAATACATAAGGCACATTATGACAGGATAACACATAACACACTGTGCAAATGGCCGCCTGTTGTGTGGGCATTATCAGTTTATAAAGAGGCATCAATATCACACCTTTTAAACTGTTTCAAGGAAAGCTATGTGTTCAACACTTTAGAAGACGCATAAAATCAACAGCTGTTTTTGCCGTTCTTGGGCAAGGTACCATCATCCAGAAAACTTTTTTTAACTTGCGTACGATGGTGCTGCGTACTCTGGAGCCTTCCGTGCACGCATAAATTATTTTGGAGCCGTCCAGTAAGCTGCGTGGCATAGGCCAGTGTTTTTGGACCTTAAATCCACAAATGTGAATCAGTGACAAAAGCACATGAGCAGTCTGTAGCCCAAAACACTGTAAGCACCTTAATTTTCGCGATAGCCTATTTTAGAAAATTTCAGAATTTGATACAAATCGCAAAAAATAAGTCATCCATAAATGTGAAAGCATTAAATATCGCTATAGATCGCGAAATTTTGCGCCCGCCAGATTTTCTTGAAAGAGACACAATGTGAAATATGGAGCTCACGAAAAGAAAGTAATTTACATCGTGCAATAGGCTAGAAAAGCAAATATACTACTTTGAAAATGTACTCTGTGTGGTCTCACGTGCTTGGCCTCTGCACTTGCTGCCTAGCTTTACACTTGGCTGATGCATCAACGAGTTTAGTGGGGTTTTTTTCGTGCAAACCAGTGTAGCATGACTCTAGGAAACAGAGAAAACAAATTGTCATACAGATCGTGGTTACACACAGCAAGAGACGTTTGGACGTTCTGATAAAAAAAGTACACAAAGAGTACTCCCTATGCCCTCCTTTGAAATGAGGTTGTTGATGCTCGCCTCGAAAACACGCTCACAAGCATCAACGAATGATGTGAAAGAAGGGAAGGGAACTGACAGGTTTCCAAAGTCCTAGTCAGCAGCGCCTTTTACACTCAAATACAGCAGCACTTAGTTTCCGCCAGAAAAAACATGCAATTTCTCTCTTCAGCTCACATCTCTGAGATGTCCCGACACAAGAATGAACCTTCAAAAATCTTGTCGCAAGCCACCCAGCAAAATAAACCATGTTGTTTTCTACCATGGCCGAAGGGTAGTTTAAGGGCGAATCGTTTGCCGCGCTAACAAAAACTGAGCCTCACAAGGGTGGAGGAGCAGAGGGTGCCGACAGGCCTACCGGAGGAGTAGCAAGGAGGGACATCATGTCCTCAGCGCAGTTTGATTTTTCAGTCAACCTGAACAGTTGATAATCAAAAGATACCTGAACGCAGCTTAAAACTGACGAGAAGAAGAGCTTGCGTTTGCGCCAGAATTTGAACGTATGATAGCGAAGGTGTTTTCAAGTGCATCCTAGTTCAACTTGCGGGTTAAAAGCTAGGTAAAACCATAATTAACTGTAAGGTGATCGCAGAGCATCCTCAAAGACCTCATTGTCAAGCACAAGCCGCGAATGCAGTTTGGCTGCCTTCTACATCCGAGTACTTGCAGGTTTTCAAAAACCTCAATGCAATCTTTGAAAAAACCCTCATGGACAGAGCCATATGCACTGCAGACGCAAATGGTGTCTTGGAAAATTTGTGCGAGCTATTTCGGTTGTCAAAGAGACGGCCGATTTTTTCATTGAACCTCGCTGTGTGAATAGCAGCAGCTCGCAATTGCTGGAACGTTAGAAAAGCATACATTGCAGCAGCAGAGTGGTTGCTAAACACTTGGGCCGCTAGTTTTACCGACATCTTTGAGCAGAACGTCAAATTAAAGTGCTTCTCGTTCAGCTTGGGCATAAAACGGATCTCAACTGTCCGGTCCTTTTCATAAGTTTCCTTTATGTGCGAGCTTTTCACTACGTGATCACAAACTTTTAAGTCATACTTAAATAACATGTTTCTGAGGTAGTTCAGCGTGTGCAGAGCATCAAAAGGAAGAAGAGAGGTTTGCCATTGATATCTATGTAAGGCTCCTCGGAAATTACAAGGCATGAAAAGGAGAGACGTTCTGGCTCCCGTGATCACATACCACAGCTACTGGCTCCAGACCAACATCCACAAGGAAGCAGTAGCACTGGAAAAGGAGATCCTGTAGGACATTGGTAGTCCTGCCCTTATGAGCAAAACAGTAGCCAAGTGGCTGCTTCCATGGTGTTCGGATTCCTTTTGCCATAAACACGAGCGCCTTGTTGGACAGCTTTGCACCTTGCACACCATTATTATGCTCTTCAAGTCCTTCGAACCTGTCAGATGAGGCGTTGTCTGAGACCTTTTTTTTAAATGTGCATTTCATCAAAGACTATGCTGCTGGCCCGATCGGCTCGTGAAAAAAACGTTGCTCGCTCTTTACTCGCTCGAAAATGTCGGGGTAAAATCCAACTCTCAATGGAACGTACTGAAGCCACAGCTGCATTGATCGGACTGACGACAACCTAAGCAGTCGCCTACAATTCTGATAGCCTTTTGGGCAATGAAAAAGAGGCCCAAAGCCAAAGCCTTGTTCTGGCTGCACTATCCACGACCGAACCGGCTTACATCCCCGTCCCAAGCTGGGCCTCAACGAGTGCAGCGACGGCTGGAGACACATGAACGCGGATACTCTCAACTACTTCAGCAACAGTCCTCATCAGACACTGCCTTTGCAGCCTTCTTTGCAGCCTCTTTTTTCGTTGTTGGGTCTGTCGTACCTTGGCTCTCAGTGTCCGTCTTTCTCTTGTCGATGCGGCGGCCCTTGTTTGATGCTGCAAGGTGATGAATGACCCAGATCAGTAAACTCTAAGAATGTTCAGAAATATGTAAATGGTAGCCAATAAGAACTTAGATTCCTTGTCAAGTTGTACAAGTTTTTTTTCTTTTTTTTAACCAAGAACAGCAAAAAGTTTGATAACATACTAACGTATTGATTCGAGCGTCGATGACTATGACCCCATACTCCTGAGGGCCAAAGTGGTTCAGGTAAATTCGATTATCCTGGCCGCTTTCGTTATAAGCGCAAACAATGCTGAAAAGTATCAGCGAATTCAAAGCTAAACATTTCTAGTAGAAACACGCCACGCCTCCAGGCAGTGCAGTAGTGGGCCGAGTGTAGCTTTGTTAATTATTTGTCATTGTGCACATCCAGCCAACCTTGATAGATTCATGAAAACTAACAACAGATAGGAAAATACCTTACAAGGGGGCATGACGTAACATAACACACCACAGCAGGCATCTCACTGACAATAACAGAATCTTACCTTCGAGTGTAGATAGGAAACCGATGCAGCGAGACGCTAGCCGCGCGGACGTCTCTTCGGCGTTCTTCTACGGAGCAACGTCTCGTTGCATAACGCGCGGAGCTCATTGTCACAAAGTACGTTGAGCCCGTCGGACGTAGTAGCGTCCAACCGCACGAAAGCGACTGATCCTATATCACTCTGACGTTACGCTCCCGCGCACGTAACTGGGGTAATCACGCTGAGCGAACAAAACTTTTCAAACTGCGTAAAGTACCGGTAGAACAGTTCAAAAACACATGGAGTCCTGAAAAACAGCAAGCAGACGGACGTCAAAAGCCGGCCCCTTCACACAGAACGAGGTTCCTGCAAATTATCGCTATTACAAGCCAGCCTTGTTGCTTGTGGAGTTCAGAGGGCGCTAAAAACAAGTTTGTACATTACTGGTAAGAAAGCTATTTCTGCTTTTTTAGAGCACAATAAACCTTACTTCAGATAACTAATAATAATATGCAAGATTTAAAAATACACCTTACTATAATTTAATTTAATAAAATTTTATTTGTATATAGTTTGCCATAACGTCTCCTAGTCGCGCTTCAAACGCACCGTAACCACGTGACCCTCCAGGCTGGTGTCGCTGACAATTGGTTTTGTACCGCGTTTTGGCCCAAGTTTCGCTACCATCTGTACATATACCTTGCGCGTTCCATGCAGCTCACCCTCTCCCGCGCTCGGGAGAGGGTGATGTAGCGGCCGTGCTCATCCTCACGAGAGCGGAATGAGCCCTCGTGCATAGAACGCGCGCGCACCGGTAGCTGTGACAGCGCTGTAAAGCGCGTCCTATGGTAAAGATATAAACAACCGTTTAGAGTGCGTTGAATGACTGCCTTCATAACTCTGGAATAAAGAAAAAAAAAAAGCCTTCATAGCTCTGTGGTTAGCGCGTCTGCCTGCTGATCAAAGGGTCAACGGTTCGAATCCCAGCCGGCGCCGGTCTTTTTATTTATTTATCGACCCGCGGCGTAAGAGGTTAGATAGCCAGATAGATAGATACATAGATAGACGAAAAGTGCGTGAAGTATCCAAAGAATGCTATTCGCATTAAAAAAGTTCATAGATGTGACAGGAAGCTTGATAACTGCGAAGTACTTGTTAAGAACTTTACTTTATATAAGAATACGGCGAATTAAAAATTCTGGCACGATCATACGGCGTCACGCGTCTAAAGAGTGGCAGCTTTTTTGTTTATTTTCGTTTACGCTCACGCCGTCGCAAAAGTTTTCGTCAAATTTAGGGGCGAAACTGAATTGCTGCGTGGTCACGCGACGTCAAATTTTCCGCTTAATTTAGCTGGGGAGTTGTTTTTGTTTGTAGGTCCCATGACCTACAAACGTGACATTATCTTTCCCGACAAATTTAGCGGGTAAACGGAATTGATGCATAGGTCACGTGACGTTTATTTGCTTTCGCTAAATCTATTTGTGAAACTGAATTGGTGTATAAGTCTCGTGATGTAAATATTCCGCTAAATTTCGCTGGGAACCTCAATTCGATTGTAGGTTCCGTGACGTCAGGCCACGTGACAACAATTTTCGCGCCGAATTTAGCGCTGAAACTGAATTGGTGCATAGGTCACGTGACGTCAATGTTTCCGCTAAATTTAGCGGAGAAACTGAATTCGTGAATAGGGCACGCCGTCGCGATACCGGGGGACGAGTCCGCAACAGATACCGCAGTAAGGAGCAAAAAGAGATCACCGTCACCGCACTTTTATTGTATCGATATCCGCTCCCCCACAAGCACCATTGAAGAAGGATGTTGATTTTCAACTTCCCTGACAGCTCTTATTATAGATGTAGTACTTGGACGCTGTACCACAAAGAAGATCGAAAATAAAATCACAACAGGTGGTGTTCTTGTTCAGCTGAGACTCAGGCACCAGGACAGCGCACGTGGAATCTGCAGGGTTCAAAAATTTAGAGTTTTTTTTAATTTTTATATCGGCGCATCACTGCTTTAGTACCACCTAAACATTCTGGCAGCTGTCACACTCCTCGGAATCTAAAATAAATTAAACAGTGATCTAAATTTGTTTTAATTCTAAAATATGAATAACACTCACTTTTTAACGGAAAGGAATAACCTCGTCACTTTGTCCGCTTTTTAACCGCGAGGCTTCTGAATAAAGAAAACTTAAGTATTAAGTGAAGATAATGTTGATCTACGCGTGTACTCTTTTTTTCGAGGGAGGACATGGCCACGGTGCTGGAGGAAGGGCAGTGAAAGGAAGAAGGAATTTTGGGAGGTTGAGGCTACGAAAAGTGGAACAAGCAAATCGTTTGTCGGAATTGAGGCGCAAAGGAAGTTGCCGAAGTAATCGTAACATGTTGTTTTGGTAATGAAAATCACTCGCTCTTTATAGGATCACATTTATCTGTTGTTGAACATTACAAAAAGTATGAGTCGCGTTTCAAAAAAAAAAAAAACACCTAAACTCGAGCGGAGTTGCGGGCAGATTAGAAGCATCCGGGATGAAGCGTTGCAACATGTCCCAAATTTTGTCAGCCATGAATGCAACTTGCAAGCATTTGTATTCGGACTACGATTGTGAACATTTTTCAGAAAGACTCAAGTAAATCTTTGAAGGAGTATAACATACCGTTGACGTATGCAGTTCTAAGAACGGCGCACTTGTTGCACTCCGCGTATGAGGCGTACGTCTCCAATGCGGCGATTTCTGCAATTACAAAAGCGAACATTTTGTAAGTGCATTGAGCGCGTTTCCTACAGGCTGTGAGTTTTTCTACTTAAAATACAAATATTACAACTTAAGAAACGGAGGCACAGCATTATGTTGGGAAGTGGTTCATCATAGTGAATAAACATGCGGTTTTGCATACCTTAAATATTATAATAAGTTAAAGCGATATAAACTTCTATTAGTCATTTTTGACTGGTATTTGTTTCCAAAAATAAACCAGCTTTGCTAACTTCTTTTTATTTCATGCTAAATATTTCAAGCAAAACTAATAAATCTCTAATCGACCGCGTAATACCTCTCAAGCATGCATACCCTGTGTAAGAGGAGTGAACTTCAGTATGTTTTTGCCAGTATACCCAGAGGACGACTCAAGGGTCGCGGTTGTATGCCTGAAGAAAAAAGGCCAAAGATATATATAATACATTCAAGAATAACTCCGCATATGACAGCTCTGAAACATTGCGTAAATTTACATTATAGTTATTTGCGCTTCGTTGAGTGTCACATAACATAAGTCATTGTTATTAAAGTTGAGAGATTGATCAATTAAATGTAGGTTTAATCGAATGATGCTTTAATCGCGATCAAGTTTTTAAACCGGTTAATCGGTTGAGTTTTAAGTTTTTAATTATGGAGAGAAAGTAAAATTTGTTAGCATTCCCTACGATTAAATTTAGAGTGATACAGGACTTCGAAATATTGCACAAACATTTTGTTTTATGCCAATGAGAAAGATAATAAAATCCCATGAAACGTTTTGTATTGTTATATTTTTCAGATAATCTCGCTGAACCTTAGATGTCTGGGCAGCAAGTTTGGTGTGGAAACTGTTTCAACCCTGATTCTAGGCTCAGTCAGTTGGTCCCTATTGTAACACGGGATGTCGGCAGCTCTAAAACAAAGAGAAGGACGTGGAGTGTGTGTCGGATGTGATATTGAAGATTCACTTCTTAATGTGGTGTGCGTTAGACAGGAGAGACTAAACGTTGATTGAATGATGGGATATCTGAACATAAACGCTCTGTACAGAAGAATTGCAAGTAATTTAAATTTCCTAAGTCTTTAGCCAAATGCCACAATCTTGTTTCGTTTTTCATATTTCCCTTGTTGTCTTGTTTGAGAAGAACGAACACAAACACTTGGTCAAAGAGTGTCACTATTCTTAACCCTGGTAATTAAGTGAGTAGGCCTCCTTTGCATTAGAACCTGAATTAAGATTTCTACAGTTTTAACCGTGCGCGTGTGCGCGTGTGCGTGTGGGGAGGGGGGCAGAAAGAAGGTTTTGTTTTATCTTTCTGGTTTGGTCAAGTTGCTGCAACCGTGACGCAAAACTGTATTTAGTTGAGTATACTGCTCGTGTTGCAGTTCCTTTTTGTGTTTTGTGTCATTTCCTTTCCTTCTGTTCAGACTTGAGCTACTGGGGAAATAAATTTTGGGCTCTGTTTAAGATTTCGTGTTTGTCCTGTGCCTAATTTCTACCTCAGTCTTGTTTTTTTGTAATTCTGTATAACAATAAAGTTAATATGAACATAATAATAATAACAATATTATTAATATTATAATTATTACTATTGTGCAGTATTAGTAAATTTTATTATTATTAAACAAGGAGCTATTGGTTTTCGACGGACCCGCATTTTTATGTATTGTATTGAAGTTTGGGCAAAAATGATTGTTATTATTATTATTATTATTATTAAGATTCACGGAAAGTGTATTTACGTTTTTAAATGAACTGAACACGAGTTTAGGAAATTGTTTGTCTATTAATAAGCTTTGCCTTGTGGGTGAAGTATTGACCTTCTGAAGCCTTCTAAATCTATTGTGTGTGATTATTTAAATATCCTGGCTGACTACGGTATTTTAAGTGTTATTCACGCTCTCACTAGAAAAAAATACTTATCTGATAGCCTTGTTACATCTTGCATTGATCATACAAGCATTAGAAAAATAGGGGGTTCCAGTAATATCGGCGGTAATTGCGCAAAAATTGGCGGACCACTACTTTGGGGGATGTTGAATTAACTTCAATGTCATTTCAGATCCACCTAAACATCAAATTCATGCAACAATAATTGACTCGAGTCGACTTGATAAATTTAATTCCAACTATGGCTGGAATAAGCTCATCGAATGTTCCGACTATTATGATGCCAATGCAAAGTTAGTTGCATTGGCATTCTTGCTCTTTTTTGCTCTTTCATTGTTGCTTGAACTAAAATTAGTTTACAATATTGATAAATGAGTACATAATAAAAACAATTATTTCATGTTTAGACTTGGGAAAATGTTTGCAAAACCTGAATACATATTTGCATTCTGCGAATCACAAAGGAAGACAAACACTTTTGGATGTTTCTTTATAGTAAAGGCATATTGTCCAATAGGTTGGTTCTACTTACATGGATTGGCCTTCATACTCTATGAGAACTGGGTAGGCGCCATTTGCTGGTGGTCCGGTTTCGGTGTATTTGATGCATTTCGCAGTGCCCTCGAAAATTGGGTCTGACTCGTAGTTTCTGTAGACCGCATACCAAGTCTCCGAAAGTGGAAAACACTGGTTGCAATAGATTGAATCGAGAGGATAGGAATTAGCTTCGACAAGCGCAAGCAGCCGCCCAGAAGAAGGCGGAATTACTGCGTACATGAATAGTATTCTCCACAGTCCCCTATTTTCACAGTTGGACTGTCTATTCACTGCAAGACAGCTCATTTCGCCTGCTCTGTTCGACCCTGCAACAAAGTGTATATGGACGTTTGTGTGTAACACTTTCCAAACTTATTTTTTCTGTGTTTAGGGCAGTTATTTTATTGCTTTTCAAGATGTCCACAGAAACGTCAAAGTAAGTGAGGTGAGGTAGTGAGGTCATCACTGTTTGCCGCCAAAACACAAGTTATGCATCCAAAGCTGCAAGTATAAGACGTGCTCTGCTGTTTATTTGCTTCAGTTCTTCTTCTACTATTCGCCATTTGTCTTGATTATTTTCCTCTCTAATTGTAAGAGAAGGAGAATAGCCGCATTTGGTAGTTTTTCGTCCTTTGCTTTTAATTTTATTCTGCCACTATGGCAAATTTCTTCCTAAGTAATAATGTTTGGCTCTCCACTTTTCTGTCCTTATAGCAACTTTTCAATTTGTAGGCATTTATTCCTAAGAGCATAATCTCCCTATTTAAGGCAAATTATGCCGGGGGAAACTTTCTGTAATTATCGTGTTTCGAAATCCTAGTGGTAGGGGTAACAGAAAAAGAAATCCCGAAGCGTGCATTAGATCAGGAAGACTTGCGAAATCATGGCACATGTTCAGCGGCTGAATGTTTCTTATGTTGTATGATATTGTTTTCTAAACTCTTTAAAGATTATTACATCTGTGTTTTATTTTTGATAATTATAGGCATGCCATTTATAGTTTATCTCAATTATTTGCCTAATTTTATTCAGTGTATCACAAAACAACTGCAACAACAAAACGGTGAGGATGCGCAATTTCTTTGAAATAAAAGGAGACATCAGCAACTTTTTTATATCACAATTTACTACAAGTTGTCATTAAAATAAAACTAGAAAAAACCTTCATTCCTTAAATCCTAACTGCGCATACTGACCTTTGACATGTCCTGGTACTGTTGAAGTTGCGGATTGAGCTCTGGCCAAGATTGACTTCCACTGCAGAAATTCAGGCTTGCGAGTGCAGTTACGGCGAGGAAAATCAGTGTCATGTTTGGAGTTAAAGGAACACCTCTAAAAACGTTGGGATCCTTCTAAATTTCAAAAATGGGGTACCATGAATTTATATCCAAATGGGCTGGAGACCTTCGGCATGTTTATGCACAGTCTTCTTTTGTTCATTATATTTTTTCCAGCTCGAATGCCACGTGCCAGAATCCATGAAAACATAGCAAGGTTTTGGCCAGTATCCAAGTAACCCGCATTCAAGGTACAAGCAAGGCTGAATTTCAAGTACACTCTAAATATAGTTTTTTTTTTCACAGCTCAAATATGAGAGGTAATGCACCATTTTTTAGCCCTGAAATTATTACAAGGCTTCAACTAGTATCTACCATTTCCACGTGCCAAGGTTGTAACCGGTATCTAACCTAAGCACGTGTCGAGGCACAAGCGTTGTTCGCTTTCAACTACAGCCTTAATATGCATGCTTTAAATGGTTACGAGGTCCCTTTTTATCAGATTCAATGTCGTTTATTGAGACAGTAACACTGAGAATGAAAATAATTCTGCTTAACAACGACCTATATTTGGGTTTTTACTGCTACATATATTTTATCAGAAACAACTCGTAAAATTATACCTTGAAATATTTATTTAAAAAAATTAGACTTCATTTTTTGCTTGCTCGAAGAACGCAGTCCCTCGGTTTTTTTTTCTAATTTTTGGAGGAAATGGTTTTGTTATTTTTTGTCTGAAATGGTAGTAGTGGTAGTAGTAAACTTTATTTTGTCTGAGATGAAGTTTAGGGAAGAGGGGAGTGGGAGGGCCCGTCCTCTTCTTCCTCAGGTGGCGGCTAGGCCTTGGGCTTCGGTGGCGTCTTCGGCCATCTGGACGACCCGAAGTTGGAAATTCGGGGCTGAGCTAAGCAGCGCAGTCTCCCACTGCTTTGAGGTGGTAATGGGAAGGGGAGGTAATGAGCTGATGCGTTTTGGCGTACTTCTCAGGGGGCACGTTCACAAAATGTGCTGAAGATCGGCCCTACCTGCTGCATAATTTACAATCTGCTGTATACAGCCCGGGATACAGATGACTGTATGTCACTGGGTTTGGGAATGTGTGCGTTTGTAAAAGGCGCCAAGTAACTGATTGCTTTTTATCTAAGCTTTTGTGAGCGGCGGCGTATTTCTCCCTGCCCTGTCTGTAGTATTGTAGGATTTCCTTGTAGGAAACCATCCGGTCTCTGCCTGAACGACGAAGGGATTCGAGCTGCTCATCGTGAGAGGTCGTCGTGAGGCCGCGGATGGCTAGTTCTCGGGCCGCACTGTGAGCAGCTTCGTTTCCCGGGAGACCGGAGTGCGCCGGTGCCCAGAGTGTCGAACCGGAACCGAGCCGAACCGAAAACCGGAACGGAACCGTTATTTTTAGCCGAACCGGAACTCAACCGAACCGAAATCTCCGCCGCCATCTTGGAACTGAACCGGAACTGAACTGGAAAAAATATAAAGGTAACCGGTTCAAAACGGTTCACGGTAATTTTTTTTATTACAAAAGGATTGTTTGAAAAGTGAAAATTGGCAGCTGCATTCCTATGTAGTGATCAAATTGTCATAAACCGAATTGCAATGTATAAGAAATTGTGGGTTTTCGTGGCGCTTTGTATTGGCACTACGATTAATCGTGTGTCACGTGGTCACGTGACGTCATGGTTTCAAAACATGCTGTCGAATAATGTCACGTCACGTGGCCCTGTGGCGTAGTCGCATTACTCACCGCGTCCAAGTCGAGTTAAATGTAGAACGTCAATTTCCCCTCTCTTCTCTAACGTTTCGTCTGCTTCTTCCTCCCCGGCCTTCTTCTCCCTCGCCCTACCTTCTTGAATTGCAACGGAATATAGATGTATTAGCGTTGTTAACACCGTGACGTCACATGCCATCAATGAAGCCCATATACACAGAAAAGTAGAGACATCCTTTGAAGAATGACGCCTGCTATCTTGAGCCAAACCAGGCGGCGCTAACGTCGACGCGCGGGTGTAAAAAAGCAACACATAAAAATAAAAGGTGTTTGCGTGAGAGGAGGAGGAGAAGATGTCGCTGCCTATTTTATTCAGGGGCATTAGCCATCACGACTTTTCACCACGAGTCATGCGACACCGTGACGTACTTGGTTGTCTTGAGCCTGAGCCGAGTGCTCGGGTTCTTGGCAATCAGCATCGCCGAAGATTCATGTTGGCTCGTGTTCAATCAAAGATGAGAATAGCCGAACTCTAATAAAGCCTACATCTCAACCGGTGCTTTATTCTTTGCAAACCCCAGCGCATGACTATGATGAACACTGTCGGTATACAATTAGCGTCAGATCACATTGCCGCCTGTTCTCATAGTGAGTTGAGGAGGGGAAAGCTGTTTCTTTCCTTTATTATTTTTTTTGCGTCTGCCGTTGAGCAGAGAGGAAAACTGATGGGTGTTTTTGCCAGCTATCAACGTCAGAGATTACCTCTTAGCGGTATTTACTGAAAGTGCAAAAATCGTTACATGAACTATTTTACATGTACACATCATTGAGGCACTCAAAGATGTTTTCGTTGTTGGTGAACTGTCTGAGAAAGTTGTCCCCGAGTGTAGAAGCATTGAAAAGACTGAATATAGCTTATTAATCTGATGATAAATAGAACTAGAAGTGTGTACGGCACAGATACCTGAAAATAAAGATTCTAGTGGCCTTTGAGGGACAGCCGAAAGTCGGCAGCCGCTCAAATTCTCGCAGTTTTGTTTAAACTTCACAGTTTTTGGATGCAAAATAAAAGAAATGAAGAATTGGTGCTCACAAATGACAGAAGTATATTCGTCGAACTGGCGCCCCCAAACAACAAATTGAGTCCCTCAGAAATAAAAAGTATTCTCTGGAGGAGCGTCGTCAAATGAAAAAGGGGGGCCGGGGGCGGGGGGGGGGGAGGGGTTAAAAACCTACTGTGTTGTAAAGGTTCCTCTGCTCCGCTTTTTCAGCACAGAGCAGACAGCGTGATCCTGCAAAATTACTTCGTTTGCGAAACCACTCCTGCCAGAAAGCGCGTTTTCGGGGTGCCAGACGCTCGCGCCGTTCCTCACGACGCTGCCTCAAGATAAAATATTTTTTGGTTTCTGAATGCATCAGTTGCACTGAGCGCGGACCTTCTGCAGTGTGCATTTTGCACCTCGGGCTTGATTTTCTCAGCAAAAAGAAATCTCTGACCACTCACATATAGTGCGATGATGTCACGCGCAAACCATGTTAAACAGTTCAGTTTTCTGTTGAAATCTGATGTTCTCAACACAATACTCCGTTTCACTTTAAGTGTGAGCGTATCAGAAATTAAAAAGCGAGGTCCGGGCTTTTCGGCGTCCAAGCACGCGCGCTGCTGCAGTTCAAGTGTTCGGGACCAAAGGCTTGTGCTTGTAGCATAGTAAAGTGGAGATTTGGGCCAGTTGGTTCATTGCAAACAAAAAGCGCCGAAAAAATACAGGGACACAGACGAAGGGAAACAGGACAAGCCACACTCTCAACTGCAGTTTATTGAAACTTCACACGTTGTATAGCCACAAAAACCCTGTTTACCCTATCTCGCTCAGCCCGCGCTTCAAAAATTAAAACTCATTTGTAGATAAAGATAGGGACGTGTCACATACATTTCTTCTCCCTGGTCCTAATTTCATATGCCTCGTGTAATTCTCGCGACACTATCTTTGTACCTAGCCAAAACCTTAGTGTTTGTTTGTAGAATAAACTGAATCTGGACTTGAAGGGGCCATGCAAAGCGTTTCTGGCCATTTTTTTAATTTGCATTGCTTTCGTTCGAATTAGTGGCTGGGACTCTAGCAACACATTAAACATAAAATGAACAAGAATTCTTGCGTAGTTTGAACATAAGAGCTGAAAGAGGTTCAGAATTTCGATCGCATTTTCTTTTGTTGATGACGTTATAGGTCTGAGCCAATAGAGAATCTAAACGGCAAGAACGTGAAACAACCATGTGCGATCTTCCTAAGTGTTGGAAATTAACATCTAGTTATGATGATATGAGCGCCCCACCAATTTACGGGTGTTCCAAGCAAATATATAACTAAGAGTCACGTGCTTCAAAGGATCAGAAGGGGTACTTTGCGCCTACTTAGCCAGTTCTACCTCCAGAATTCTATGTCATCATTATCCGACGTTCTAGACCAATGTCGTCAATGAACGCTCATGTTTGACATTGGTAGGCACGCCGTTCAAAGTAGCATTTGGTTTTCTTCGTCCCTTTATGGTGTCCAAATAGGGGATGTCCAAGGGGATGTCCAAATTGTAAAATTGTGCACTATATATAGCAGTCTCGCGATCATATGCTGCAGCCTCATAAAATGTTAGAGCGCGCATGACTGATAAAACACGGAGTTGTAAAATCAGGCCACAAAACAAGTGCCCTTAAAACCAAATATCATTTTAGCCTCCCAAGACAGTATTCTGCGAAGTTTCGAGCTCGTGCAATCGGATGTCCTAATGCGATTTAAATTAGAAATACATTGTCTGCTTTTCGCGATATTTATGTGTAATTAGGAACGTCATTACACGCATCTCTACTAGAGAAATACGCACCATAACCAACCAAGTCCTGAAGAGTAAAGAACCTGACGCTTCAAAACCTATTTTTTTTTAATTTTATCAAGGGGGACTTTTTGCACGTGGAGAGCAGCAGCTTCTTTTCTATCTACGGTGTGTCGTTTGCTTCACTCACCTTTTCTTCTTCAAGTGCCCTAGTCCGGTTACACACAAGCCGACGGTTAAGTGACTGTCGACTTATTGAGCCCGACCTATTGAAACGTCGGGCCCTAAATGTTCAGGACTTGGTTTGTGAAGGTCTGCATTTCTCAACTTTTTGACCCAACCAGACGGAGTTCCGTTAAACGTGTTTACGTTTAAAACATGCATCTCTATATAGTTATTTTTGCAGTAAGGCGTCGTGGATGGCATTATCCAGAAGAATATAATTTATTATCTCTCTCTCTGCACATTTCGGGCATTTGCCTTCAGATCTATAACCTGAGCACACAGTTCTTCTTGGCATACCCCGCGACCTGGTGTTTCACACTGCCAAATAGCGAACAAATAAGCACGTTCCGCAGACTCAACAGATGGCGTATTTTTGAGTTTCGTCCTCCCATGTCGGTCTGAAGCGGTTATGTGAACTTCATACAGTCAAATTTATTGATGACAAAAACAAATATTTTCTTACTACCTGAACACTTGTCAACATAAATAAAGGGCCTATCACCATAAAGAGGTATGTCATAAGTTAATGCACCTACAAATTATCTGACATATGGTCTGCAAATCTTTTTCGGCGTTTTTATCCTCGAGAGGCACGTGCATAAGTGATTTGGGAGAAACTTATGACTTTTTTTTTCATTCTGAATTTGATTTAAATAACTTGTGTTCCTGACGCATATTCAACTTCTCAAACATATAGAAGTCTGTTTGTTCTTTTATTTGATGATGAACAATTTTATGTGTCTGTGGGCTGGATGAAAACAAAGTACATACACAGTGGCACGTGGAAAAACTATGACGACTGCGCACGCAGACCGTCAGAAAGTGACGAATTAAGTAGCTTTAATGTCGAGTAGACTATGAAATACCACTTTGTTGTATTTAACAACAAATCGCCAATTAGCAAGGGTGATGCTTATTTACAAATTTAATTGACCGGCATCTTGTCAAGAACAAACATCAAACGCAAAGCTATGACGAAAAGGTGCACTTCAATGCGCTCTATTTTAGGTGATATCCGCACTGAATACGAAGGTCACTTTTTTCTGCATTCTTATTCGCCTGCATCACGGCGCTGAGTGTAAACAATATTGATCAGAAAAGCAAGCGTTGTGCTTGCCGCTCAGAGTTTCTATGAAAGGTAGACTGAAAGGGTTTGTCCTGAAGCTCTCCTGACATTTCGAAAATATTATTGCTTTAAGCTCGGTTGCATCGTCATCATTTATATTGTGAAACGTATTTTATTATCTAGTCTTCAGAATATATATGGCGAAAACGTGCCCATTTCATGATTGTATGCACTAATTTCTAAGTAAAAGAGCACAGTAGGACTCGACTTTTAATATTGCGACGCAAAGGTTTACTAATCACGCGCATTTTAGACGACCCACCAGACTGATAACCTTTAGATTCAGGTAAAGTATGGGCGACTGGGGTAAAAAGAAATAGATGTTGAGTAATATATGCTAATCAAGCTTTTCCTTTACTGTTTCATTGAAATTAAACCACACAATTCATTTTTGGTACCTGAAAAAAAAGAGCGATTTAACAAATGATAAAAAGCTATATAGTTACTCGTTTCACTCTAGAAAAAGTGCCTATTGCCAAAGGAGGGCGGAAGACATATTCTCAGTTTAGCGGTTCAAACCGGTTCGAACCGGTTCAAACCAGTTCGAACCGTTATTTTCGCTCCCCGGAACTGAACCGGAGCTGAACCGGAGCTGAACCGAAATCCGTGAACCCGAACCGGAACCGAACCGATAAAAATTTCGGTTCGACACTCTGCCGGTGCCCAAACGAGTTGTGTCCTCTGCGCCGGGTTTCGGGTACCTGGGCTAGAATTTTGAGAGCTGCGGGCGAAATGCGCCCTTTCGCGAAGTTTCGTATGGCTGACTTTGAGTCGCTGACTAATAATTTGGTTGAGGATGAAACGTACTCCAAGCCGATTGCGACTTCCTCCCCGACCTCCGGCGAGGGTGTGATGGCTGAGCTTGCAGCGATGGTTTGATTTTGTTGATCAAGTACAGCTACTACCATTTATTTTATTTTTCATTTACAAGAAACCCTGCAGCGCCTAAGCATTAGCGCAGGGAGTGAGATAATAATACAATCATTCAGACGTCAGTACACGTCGTCACACTACACTTCAGCAACAACAAAAAAAAAATCCACGCTTTATAACGTTTTTTTCACAGTGATATTATATCAGCGGGCACACACATTTGAACTCATCATTACAGGATGTTTACACGTCAACACAGCACTCTTCAATAATGCATGTACACATTCACAATTTATTCAAGAGTTTTAAAAAAGTTTCATTATCAACCAATACCATATCTGCAGGCAATTTATTCCATTCGCCTATCTCTCTTGGAAAAAAAGAAAACTTAATGTAGTTTGTCCGACATTTTATTTCACGTATTTTCTTGCTATGATCCTTCCTATTTGAGATGTAATGAGGCGTTTTCAGGTATACAGATTTATCAACCCCAGTTAAGTTATTGTATACTGCATGAATAAGTTTTAGTCTGCATTTCCTGCGTCGGGTATCAAGATGTTCCATTTCAATACAAGCTTTTATCTGCGTAACGCTTTCAAACCCAGAATATTTGTTGAGGATAAACAATTACTGCCCGATTTTGTACACCATTGATCTTATCTATCAAGTATGTTTGGTGCGGATCCCACATGGCACTTCCATACACTCTTAATCTGGGGCCGGCAAACGTCACGGCCATAGCCGTGACGTTCAAAGTTTTCAGACTTAGCCGCGAACTGATCAGGCCCCGTCAAAATAGCGGTGTACAACGTCACGGCTGGAGTGGACCCCTCCCCCTTTGATGGTGCGAATGGCTATATAGGTGGCTCCGTAGGCGGCCCTGTAATATTTGGCGGCCCGTTTGTGCAGGGCCGGCAAAAACGGGCCGGCTATGCGCATAATAGCGGGAAAAAAACACTCTGCTCTCCGCTAGATGGCGGCAGTTGCGGCCGTGGCCTAGCGTGCCCCGCGGGCGCAGCCAGCGGGCACGCATGCGCATAACGGCAATTTCTCTTCTCGGTGTGCAAAGGTGACAAATTTTGAATGTACGAAGTATGAATCTAATCGGAAGCATCTGCGGGTGACGTTTGTTTTCATATCGTGGTGATGGCAGCCTATGTTAGAGTGTGCGTCGAAGCCGCCGGACAGTGAGTTAGTTCTTCAGGATGTTCACGTCGAAGGATATCGAAGGAATTCAACGCGGGCGGTGTAACTATGAAAGATCATGTGAATGCATGGCGTCGCACGGCCCGCTGATCTGGCGGCACGACCAGCGCGACCAGCACGACCACCACTTCTGGGCTAACTTGGCTGGTGCTGTTACTGCGAGCACAGTCCTCTTCAGCACAACCGACTGGGTAATTATGTAGTTCACTGGCTAATAACGAAATAGAGTAAAGTGTTGAAAGAGTTTCTAACTAGTAAGTTTTGTTCTCGCCAACAGAGGACAAGTGGGACGCTGTCCTGGACAATACAGGTATCTATACGCTATAGTTTTGTATTCCAAGAAGCACGTTTGGAGTGGCCTCTTTTCATATTATTCGAATACCGGCTGGCGTCTGCGGTGGAAAGCGGAAAACAGGTTTACTGTTCACCTTAGCATGGACTTACCACAACGGCTACAGGCGCGGACTCTTCGCGTTTGACGCCGGCTCGGCTGCGCACAAGCACTCGTGGAGGGTGACTATTTGTAAAGTAATCCGGTCACAGTCGCAGCCCTTACGGTTTGCCTATGGTAAGGTGAGGCAAAGAAAGCTAACCTCCAATGCCTCAACGGTGGCCACCTGCATTTTAGAGTGACAAGGCGTAAATATTTTATAAGGGGGTACTTTTCTCTTGCCGAAGTGTCCGCCGATACAGCACGGCGTATACGGCGCACTCATCAGATAGCCGTCCGTGGTATATAGTCGCGCGTCTCGGCCGGCGTCGAGATCGCTTTGATCAAAGGAGGACGGCCACACAAGGAACATTTATACCGAAATTGATGATAAATGTAACATCTAGAATACACTGTTTGTCCTTGTGTGTGCACCCTTCTTTACTCACAGGACCATCGACGTCGGCCGAAACGTTTTGTCTGTGTGAATGAGCCTTCAGGGGAGACTCGCGTCCCTGCGCCAGACGTCCAAGCGTGACATGTGAGGACAATCTCCGTCCACCGCATCGCAGCCTACGAAGTACCGCTGTCCGCAGTGAAGGTGTGCCACACTGATTGCTTTAAAGTTTAAAGCAAGTTGAGCTCTAATCGGTACGCGCCCGGAAGCGAGAAAGATAGGCAGCAGTTCCACGCACGCCCAAGGAAACAGAATATACTCGGGTGTCTGCGTCTCAGATGGCTTCATTCCAGCTGTCGCTGTCCAACATCTTACGCAGAAATCTTACCAATTTTTTTAAGTTTGTGCTCATGATGTAACGAAGTACACATATGCGATCTTATTTCAGGCACAAAGTTGGGGTCGAATTTGGATTACTTATAAAAAGATTTCTGTTGGTGCAACTGCGCGAACCGCAAGTTGCACGCATTTTTGTCCTCTTGTTATTATCAATTGAAACGTCTAAGGCGGAAACTGACTTTTTCCAACGTATCGGAGGCAGCATACCTGACTCCTTCACATTTCCCTACATCTTAAGCTACTGAATATAACTTATTGGTGACACTCTAAGAATAAGCTTTATTAGGCTAACTGAATTTAAGAAATGTATTAAACAATATTTTGAAAAAGAAATGTCAATATTTTTTACAATATCTGACGCAGTTTAGCAAGGTCTTTACCTGGCCTGACCATACTTCTAAATTTAGTAATTACAAAAAGTTAATTATTCAAAATCTTTGACACCATAATTATCCGAACGTCGAATTTTAAGAATTTTCATAGTAAACAAAATTAGCTTTTTATGTGTGGCGTGCGATTTTGAGCAACGGTTTAGCCGTTGTTTTCATGACGCAGCCTGTATGGTATAGCCATGGACCTGTAGATCCTGGCAAGTGGAAAGCCTCAGCTCCCCTTCCTGGTTGCGTCAAAATTTACAGTTTTGTTCCCACTCTTCAAACTGCCACCAGAGCTACAAGGTCTATTCATATGACGTCAGACTGTTTTTTAATGTCGAAGTAACCACACACAAGCATGGCCGCCGAAAGCGAATGCGGTAATCTAATTGGCGAATTTGTTTTGCCTTATCTTGTTTTCTGCAGAGTTTACGAATAAACGATAAATAAGCGGCCATGTTTGTGGCCGATGACTCAGCATCTGAATAGACTCCGTCCAGCAAGCTACATTTCTAAAAACACCTGATGTTTGCTAAATTTTAAAACGTAATTAGGGTACAAGACCTGTTCTCTCTCCCTTATTTTTCTTATAACAAAATGCTGAAAATTCTTAATCGCAGCAGGATCATGCTTGACGGCAGAGGAAATTGGCCTTCGGACGTGCCGCGGAGACCCGTCTTACAGCATGAAGCTCCGGCAGACTGCAACACACTTGGCTCGTAGAGCGCACCTGCAACTGTGGCGGGTCCTAGTTCGCCAAGTGTGTCAAGTGAAAGCAACGGCTATGCTTTCACCAATGTTTCAGCAAGTGACACAAGTTTTCATATACTTCTCTGTTTTATTGTTTGAAAGTGGTATTTATTACAACAAAGCACCACCTGTATCTTACGCTTTGGATCTAATTTAAAGAAATACATGGATTGTTTACCTGCGGACCCACTGTTCTTTTAAATATTTAGAATTTATCGGCCTTGCCCTTGAAACAATTTCTGTATATTTACTTTCCCCTAAAGCACTCGGGAAGTCAATCGCTAAATTATACAAATTGAGCTTGGTAATGATTTTCTGATATATTTTGTGACTCAAAAATAAAGTTGCGACGTGACTTCTCACAAGAAGACGTCAGGCTCAGTACCACGTCACAGCTTCGATTTTACTGTGAAATTTTCCTGTACTTCTTATTCGCCTGGCTTTCTTCATGAATCACAGTCCTAGACCCTCCAAGATACTCTGCGGGGAAGTGCACAGCGGGACATTTTTACAGCCAGCAGAAAACGGGCCACCTAGGAAACGGGCCAGCAAGAAAACGGGCCCGCTAGAAAACGGGCCAACTAGAAAACGGGCCAGCGAGAAAACGAGCCAGCTAGAAAACGAGCCAGCTAGAAAACGGGCCAGCGAGTAAACGGGCCAGCTAAAAAACGGGCCGGCAAGATTCAACTTGTCACGGCACATTTTGGGGGCCACCTAAAAGGACGGCAAACAGGCTGGCAATTCTAGGTGGCCCCAAAATTTGCCGTGACAAGTTGGATCTCATTCATCATGGCTATAGGTGGCTCCTAGCCTGATATTAGAAAGGACAGAGGATGCTATATCATTAATAAAGATTAAAAATAATAGTGGCCTCAAAACAGATCCCTGAGGGACACTCGAAGTTACGTCCACAAATTATGAATTCCCCCCCCCCTAAGACGACACATTGTTTCCTTTCACTTAAGTAATCTTTTATCCATGCGAGTACGGTACTATAAATATAAAGTGCGCTCATTTTATGTAACAACAAATTGTGCGAAACGGAATCAAATGCTTTACGAAAGTCGATTAAAATGGCATCTGTTTGTAGCCTATTTTCCGCTACACTAACCAGATCACGAAAGAGTTCTATTAATTGAGTACTGCAAGAAGCGCCCTTGCAAAAGCCATGTAGGTTTGGACAGAAAGAAAGATTATCTTCTAAGTGCTTCATTATATTACTATACATGATATGCTCCATGACCTTACATCCCATACATCTCAGTGAAATAGGCCTATAATTATGTACTGTCGATTTTGATCCACTTTTATGAACTGGCACAACATGAGTTTTTTTTTCTATTCTTTTGGCAATAACCCTGTTTCAAAAGATTTGCAAAAAATTATGTACAGGTATTTGGACACTGTACATGAACAAGCTTTCAATACCTTAGAGGACAACGCATTCGGACCAGAGGCCTTTTCCACCTGCAGGGAGTCTAAACACTTTTTATTCCCTCTACCGTGATTGTGACAGGAGGCATTATGTTTTTCACTTTATCCCTTATCACCGGCAGATTGCCGGAGTCGTCCCTGTCTAGGAATATGGACTTAAAGTAGTCATTGAAACGATTAGCTTTTGTAGAGTTATCAGTTATGACTGTGCCAGAAACAGTATTGCAAGGAATGCCGGTTGTCTCTTTTCGCGTTTTCCGCAGATAACTCCAGAATGCTTTGGCATTTGTGCTGATAGCGTTTGCAAGTCCAGTAAAATCTGCTTCCCTAGCATCACTTACGGCCTTCTTATAGACGCTTTCTAGTTCTCTTAGACGATGCTTAAGATTAGTGGAGGGGTTCTTTTATATTTTTTATACACACGGGAGCGTTGTTTCAGTACTTTTTAGTTTTTCTTTTCATCCAAGGTTTATCAGGCTTCGATTTGTCTATCATGTGCTTAAAGAGAATGTGGTTGTCAACAAGTGATGATAGCAAGTTTTTAAATCTGGTCCACAATGCGTCAACATCCTCAGATAAAGATTCTGCCGTGTACATGTCCAGTTCACTCTCAAGCTTGCTTATGATTTCATTGTAATTGGCTCTACTGTACATGCACACTTTTTAACATCACAGCTAGCAGGAATCAACTGAGGCAGAAGGAACTTGGCACTAACTATGTTATGGTCATTTATACCGGGTGAAACACTCACACATCGAACCACGCTTGGATCATTACATAGTATTAAATCAAGAATATTAGTTCCCCTTGTAGGGGACAAAACGTACTGTTAAAGAGCATATGTATTAATGACATCATAAAATGCTGAAGAATTTCCGCTGGGTGGTATTGCTCCATCCCATTTCAAACTCGGCAAATTAAAATCTCCAGCCAAAATAATGCGGTCATCAGGAAGTGAAGCCAAGATAGATCTAATGACTTTATAGTTTCATTACTTGCCCCGGGGGCGGTAGAAACAACCTAGTGCCATCGTACCCCTATCAGGCGTAGTCAATCTACACCACACAGATTTTACATCATTACACTGAATGTCAATTTCAACACTGTCCAACGACTCTTTACTTATAATAAACACTCCCCCCCCCCCGATGACGCCTATCTTTGCTATAAACCCGATAGCCCATAGGAAATATTTCACCGTCCTTTACCGCGTCGTCTAACCATGACTCAGTTTCCAAAGACTATGTCTGGGTTTAAAACTTGCAGCAGACCAGTGAAGTCATCAACTTTATTTTTGATACTTTGACAGTTCAGCAGGAGAACAGTGCATTCAGTCATACTATTCTGTGCTGTTAAGGGTCGTCATTTTTTTAAATTTCGATGCTGCTTGTGTATCTTCATCCCAGACATAGGATTCACCGTTTATGATCAACTTATCGTGCACCAGGGAAGCTTTATCTTGACTGTTTTGCTTTCTTGCCTTGCCAACATTCCATAACTTGCGTCGAATTTCTCTGACACGTGGTGAAAAGTCCCTCGAAATGCCATAGTTAGGGCCCTTCAATATCTTACCGTTGCTAAGAATTTTGTCAGTATCCTTGTAGGATGCAAAGTTCGCAATGATCAGGCGATTTTCGTTAGGTCTATACTTTCCGATCCTGCGCAGTCTCTACATTTCCCCGACCAATATTTGCAGCTTGTCCCGACAGAAGGCCCGAATCACATTTTCAGTTGTTTCCCAACTCTCACGTGCACCACGATATTAGATACCGTAAAAGATAAGATTTTGTCTTCTGCTTTGATATTCTAAATCATCTAGTTTTCTAGCCATGTCATTCACGTTTTCTGAATGTGCTTGGACCTGGTTATAAACCCTAGCTGTATTTCTTTCAACATGCTCAAAGGCTTGCATTTTCAATTCTAAGGACTCGATCCTTGCCCCCAAATCGCTGGCTAGGCCATCCAAGTTCGCTTGTCTCTTTTTTATGTCGTCTAGTTTGCTCAAAATAGTAGCTTGACCTTCTTGTAAGTTCTTTCGAATGGAGGCCATTTTAGCGTCAGGGCCAGGATTCTCCTCAACATCCCAGGATTCTCCTCAACATCTCCGGCCAAAAGCAGTAGCTTTAAGAAAAACACTCTTACTGATAGAAGTAACATTCTTGCTCTTTGTGGGAAAGGCAGCAGCAGCAAGAAGCGATCATCACTACGATAACAAGGAACTTCCACCCTTACCTGTAGCAAACAGAAGTGCCTGATTACACACATGTTGGCACGATCGCTGCCGCCTTTCCCACTGAAGCCAGCGCGGCCAAGTAGAGTCCTTTTGTGTATTCCAGACCGGAAGTCTGGTATGGTTTTGGTCGCCTGCATAACATTTTGTTGTAAGCTATCGACCCATGTCTTTATGTCTAGAATCTCAGAAACGCTAGGTTCGTTCTTGCTCTTTTGTAACTGCCTAAAAGCGTCCCAGTCCGTGAGGTGGATTGGTTGGCCTTTAGGTTTGGCGGGACCCGTTTGGATTGTGGTGGCCACTATGAAGTGGTCACTTCCAAGTTTTCTTGCGTGTTGAGCCATGTGGTGCCTGACGCGTCTTGGTGAAGGTTAAGTCTGGTGTAGTGTTTGTGCTGACGCAGTTTCCCATGCGGGTGAGATGTGTCGGGTCTGCAAGCAATGTTAGTTACTCCTGCTGTGCGTCTAGCCACAATAGGCGGCCGTTGCGGTTATCGGTGCAATAACCCCATGCAGAGTAGTGCGCATTGAAATCGCCTACTATGACTACGGGTTGTTTGTTTGCTACTTGTGTTGCTTTTCTAAACAGACTGAGGAATCGGTGTTGCTGTTGAGGGTTGCTATATGTTGAGCACAAGCAGACTGCCAGTCTTGTGGCAGTCTGTAGGAATAATTGCCGTCGGAATAATTTTCACTAGGACGTGTTCTATGGACGTAATGCCGGTCTCGTGCAGGAGCGCCGGTATGTTTCGTTTGATTAACGTAGTGATTGTCGCCTTGCTTGCGCCCGATAGATCGGCACAGAAGGACGCATAGACTGATAGTTTGGCCTGCCCCCCCCCCCCCCCTCCCCGGTCTCTTGGAGTGCAATTATGTCTGGCGCTTCAGAATTCTTATTTTGTAGGAACTGCTGGAGATTCCCCCTCTTGCGGCGGAATCCGCGGAAGTTCCATTGCCATATGATGTGCGTAGTGTTTTTACCGCTAATCCTGGCCATCAGATAGTCGGGCGGCTGTAAGGCTTAGTTACTTTAATGGGCCCTACGCTGGGCCTCTGTTGGGCGTTTTCGAGGGCCGTAATTCTGGCATTACAATTCTCGGCAAATTGTGTGATCATGGTGTAAAACGTTTTATGGATTACCTCAAATTTCAAATCAATGACGCTGGTGATTTTATCTATGATCATGTCTTCCCTGATGTTACGCTTAAAGTTGCCGGCGCGGGTGGTTGTCCCCTGGGAAGGAGGGGATTGTTCTGCGATTCTTACGCGATACCCGCCGTTTCTTCCCTTGCAGCCGGAAAGACGGACGAAGGGAAGCGGTAGAAAGCTCCGTTCTTTCTTTGGACCTAGCCGTGTCAGCTATCGTCGCCGGTGGCGTGCTGTGCGGCGAAGAGGCGTTAAGAAGCGACGCCGGGTTGTGGTGCGGGAGTTCAACTTCAAAATTGTTTTCTCGCTTTCAACAAAAAGTTTTTTTGATTAAACTTTCAGAATGAAAAGACAATCGACTGTTCTTCCAAACCCACTATATTTTGTATTTTTAGTTGAACCACCTCAGGGCGAAATAAACGGCTGCTTATGCGTCAAAACGCGCTTTTTTGCAAACGTCAGGATTACTTTTTTTTACTGCTAGATATTTATTTTAGTGGTTTAAACATTTTTTATAGGTTATATACTTGCAGGGCAGCCGGTAAAAGGTTCTATTAGGTCCCCGGAGCAATTAGATATTGTTTAATACAATAACAAAAATGTTAACAGTAAAAAAATGTTTTTGAAAAAAATATTTAAGTTAAACAAAACTGCACAAGCCCAACCACAATGCAAGTCGAAAGCCGTGCGGATTTATGAAAAAAAATATTGTTGGGTGTTTCATAATAAAGCTGATTTTTCATCAATTATGGAATCACACAATATTTAAGAGTTAAAGCCACGCTCACGCCATCACAGATTTTTTTTGTCAAAAATTATTTTAGGGCATGGCTACGGACATTGCGGCAAAAGGCCATGAATTTTGTTCTAGAAATCGAAGGTGGTCGAGCGCAAGTTCTGGGACGTTTGACATAGAATTACCCTGCTCCGGCTCGCCGCAAACGATTATCCGAGACGCAGGCTTCCGACCGAGCTTGCGACGCGTCGTTCCGACGGTTCCGATCGGCTCCGCCCAGCTCCAGTGACCAGTGCGTGTTGCCTGACTTCCAACGATTGGTA
Organism: Ixodes ricinus; assembly: GCA_037355805.1. Classification (NCBI taxonomy): domain Eukaryota; kingdom Metazoa; phylum Arthropoda; class Arachnida; order Ixodida; family Ixodidae; genus Ixodes; species Ixodes ricinus. The sequence continues at coordinate 18,314 of JAZHYW010002025.1, read as the reverse complement.
TACTCGGCAACAACTTTTCTTGACAATGCAGTCGAAGGTACAAGCACGCGTTCCCTCTTCCATTTTGAGTGCTGAATAAAGCTGTGCGTCGGCTCTCCTGCTCTCCCCGGAAATGGCAAGAAAAGGAAGAGGGAGTCGCAACCGGATCCATGCTCCCTTCGCCCAGCCCAGCAGCGCCATCCACCCCCTGACGCCCACGACGTCGTCTCGGTCATCGACATGCCGGACGAAGCTTGAGGGGGGGGGGAAGTGTGGGCACCCTGGCGGCTCCACAGCCCAGTTGCCCGACTGTGAGGCCCAGGTGCCGAACTTTTCCCGCGCGGCGGCGACGTCACGCCGGCCACGCGCACATCGAGTGCGCCGCCTTGATAAGGAGGATCAGAGGCGGCGCACAGGGAGTCGCTGCCTGGACTCAGGCGCCGCTGGTAACCATGTTAATTGTCTCGTTCATGTCCCATTAAATGTAGTTTCTTGTTGTTGAAACCGCTGGCTCCGTGTTATTCCTCCGGGTCGGGAAGGTCGCCAGAGAATCACTGCCTACAACTTCTGGGCCGACGCAGTTCCATTCACGAATTGTCCTAAAAAGGTATGACTGCGCGAGGACGTCGTAATGGGTGGAATGTTCTTTCAATGAAAGCGAGTAAGAATGTAAGCGAGTAAGAATCTCAAAACGCGCGGTTGTAGAAATGAAATGTGGCCACTTTTATTTATTTTAGCTGGGTATTTACTGGTAGGAAAATAAATTTATGTTGCTACCGCTGTCGTCTCAAACTGAGGCTTTTAAGCTTGGCAGCTGCCATTAGGGCGGTTGGTAATACCGACCAGCTATACGAACTGTACACAAATCGTGCTGCCTTTCGCTGAATACGCTCCAGTTTATCTTTCGCTTTTGCAGTGTAAGGGTCCCAGACTATGCCGCGTACTCAAGGATGGGCCGTATGCACGTTTTGAACGTGAGAATTCTTACTTCTGAAGATGAACAGTCTTTGAAAAACCGCCTTAAGTATATCAGTTTCTGAAATGCTTTCTTGGAAATTTAGTTTATGTGGTGGTTCTACCTTATGTCGCTTGTAAGCTTAACTCCTAAGTATTTAAATGTATCTTCCTTATTAAGTTTGGTGTTTTTTCTAGGTGCGACCGCGCGGAAGATGTTGCAGACATTCTACTTCCCCGCTCCAGCCGAAGCTGGACAAATCGGAGACAAGGTCACAGCCCTTTTCGCAAAAAAAGTTGACGAACGATATCTCCCTTACAAGAATGCAACGGAAACAAGAGCCATGTTCAACAGCATGTACCCAAAAAAGAGTCAGCCGATGGATGGCTACATAGCGGAATTAACTTCAGGACTAAGCCAACGAGTGTGACATTGAGGACAAGCATGACCACCTTTTCGGCGACAGAATCATCATCGGCTTTCGCGACGCAGCTCTACGCGAAAGGCCGTTCTAGGAGAGAAACTTGACACTTGAAAAAATTATCGCGACGTGCAGAGTGGCCGCAATCTCAAAGCGCCATGCATCATTGTTGGAGGCTGCGTCGGATGGACAAAAAGGTGCGACGGCTGTGGACAAATTGAGCCGCAGCAAGGCAAACAGACTCTTCGAGAAAACAGCACCACCCCAAAAGACAGCCTCCACCGCAGCCACGAAACCGCAAGAACGGAGATACAGCGCTCAAGAAAACAGCATGCAGCAGGTTCGGAACTCTGCACCAACCTCGACATTGCCCAGTTTATAGATCAACCTGTCATGCCTGCCGCAAGGTCCGACATATCGCCAGTGTCTGTTGACAAAAACAGCGGCAAGGCCCAATAGAAGAGCGGAAATTGGACAATGGCCAGGATGATGATTGTTTTCAAGAATTCTATCTGGGGAGACTCACGATCAATGACGTTGAATAAGGCACACGTATGACTAGCTTGGAAACAACAATGTAAATGGCCACACCGTGAACTTCAAACTCAACACAATCTCCGATGTGATCATCCTACCTGAGAGACTTGTCACGAAATGGACGCCCTTGCCAACTCTCAAGAAAGCGAAGGCAAGAGTAACTACCTATCTTGGCGAGTGTCTGTACATCGAAAATAAGTGTGAACTTCCTTGCTCAGTGATGGATATCCAAATAACCTGAGGTTTCTCCTGATGAACGGAAACCTCAAGCCCATCTTAAAGGCAGTGGAATGCACGGAACTAAAGCTACTGCAGAGAGTGAAGAACATCAAAGAGACAGAGAAGGCCAACGATCCAGATTCACAACAGTTCGCAGCAGTTCTCCAGGACATCCCCGGTGTATTTAAAGGAATTGGCAGACTGCCTGGAGAATACAGCGTCCACCTCCAATCCGACGCAAACCTACTGTAGCGGCCCCTAGAAGAGTGCCAAGTCCACTCGAACGCGCAGTGAAAGCAGAACTCGAGCGGATGCAAACAAAGCTGAACCATCAAAAGAGTGATAGAGCCAAAAGACTGGGTGCACTCCATCGTTATATTCAAAAAGAAAATAGAAATGTGAGAATCTGCCTAAATCCGAGAAACTTGAACGCTGGGGTTGAAACGGCAACATTATCACATTCCTGTTCCAGAAGAACTTTTGAACGTCTAAGTGGGATCACAGTGTTCTCTGCCCTGGATACCAAGAGCACCTTTTAGCAGCTAGACCTCGAAGAACAGAGCTCATTCATGTGCACATTCACACAACCGTGGTAAAGGTATAGGTTCCTGCGAGTACCGTTTGGACTTAGCACTACCCTTGAACATTTTCAACAGGCAATCAAAACATTCTTTGATGGTCAAGGCGTTGTGATGCCATACTTCGATGGTATTTTGGTTGCGCCGAAAACGCCAAGTGACCATGTAGCCTATCTGAGAAAAGTGGTTACGATTGAACGTGACAACCTCAAGATGAATTGTGACAAGCTCAGGTTGGGACTTTCGTCCGTCACCTACCTTGGTCACCAACTCACCCAACAGGGCATCGCTCTTAACCCCGACAAGGTGAAGGAGATGAACGTTATACCAGTGACAGTGACTGAGGCGGACCATTTACTGGGGATGGCAGTGTTTGTCATAAAATTCGTCCCAAGCTTCTCTAGAAAGATATGACCTCTGCGAGAGCTTCTCAAGTCTGATGTGGCCTGGCGCTGGTCAGAGGCATTCAACGAAATTAAGCACGACCTGAAAACTGCTCCTGTTGCTATATCACTTCGAGCCACAGCAACCCATTTTCGTATCAACAGACGCAAGCTCATATGGGATCGCCAGCGTCCTCCTTCAAAACTGTCATCCAGTGACCTATGCATCAGCAGCACTCACAACGGCCCAACAGCGTTATGCGGAGATTGAAAATAAACTTTGCATGCGAGCAGTTTTATTACTAAACCTGTTGTCGAAGCATTGTGGTCGAGACTGATCGCATATCCCTCATCGGTCTGCACTGCGAGTACTCTCACAAGATCTCCACCTGACTACAGCGTTCGTTGCTTCGTCTCTAGCGTTTCACCATCAAGTTAGTACACGTTTCTTGGAAACAGCTACCTGTCGAAGCGCCCTGTCTTGAGCCCCAGGTCCGGCAAAGTCCATCGAGACTGCGGATTAACAACTTGACATCCTTGTCTGCACTTCGGTTCAAGCGTCTGCACCCCAGCTGGCTGAAATGCGAGCCTGAGCTGCAGCGGACGATACACTTCAGCGTCTGGCCTCGTACATCCAGAAAGACTGGCCTGAGCAGATTTCCAGCGTTACCCCATCTGTTAAGCCCTAGTACTTGAGCAGGGATGAACTTTACACAACTGATCAATTCGTCTACTGTGGCGAACAACTGGTCGTGCCACAGGTTTGCCAGCAAGACGTGCTCTCAAGGCTCCACATGACTCATCGTGGCGTGGTCTCCTGGAAGAACACAGCTCGCCAGACTGTGTACTGGCCCGGAATAAACAAAGAGATCAAGGAGATGATACCCAAATGTGAAATCTGCCAATGCCATTAGTGAGCCAACCAGCGAGAGCCACTTCTCGACAGAGATTTTCCAACTCGTCCTTGGGAAAAGTGGCAATGGACTTTTTCTACTGCAACGGCTGTACGTACTTGCTACTGGTCGACTAGTACTCGAAGGTCGTTGAGGTAAAGAAAATGCGAACAACCACACCATTTGCTGTTATAGCAGTGCTTAAAGCCATCTATGCACGCTACGCCATACCAATTGAAGTTGTCAGTGACCAGGGCCATCTATTCGACTTGACCGAGGTTAGCTATATTATCATATTATCATAATGGAACAGCGCGAATTTTACAAGGACAGAGGAAGGAACTGGACGGGACGAGCGCTGACTAAAAACTAAAAGGTTTATTATCAAAAAACCACGAAGAAAACATACAACAACAAGACTCTCTAATTACGATGGAAATGCGCATGCGCTTCATAAAATTGGCTATCTGTTACACAATTTTATATGCGTCATCCCCGATCTAAAAATTCGAGCCTCACTGTCCAGCAAATTCAAGGAAACCTGACTCACGCAGGCTGGCCCCTCCTTTTTTATTCTATGAGCTTCGACAATCTTTCGAGCTTTTTGGTCCCTGTGTTCATACAACACAATGCCCTTGTCTAGTAACGGTGTACAGGCGCAGTCGCTGCAGTGTAACGCCAAGTGGGAGCTTGCTGTTCCTGTTAAAGAACTACGGTGTTCCATTATGAATACATACCAACTCGCCCAGTTATCCTGTTTGCATATTATCATATTAGTCATATTAGCTAGATTAGTGATTCGAGAAAAGATGACGCAGTGTGAAGTTTTACTTTCAGGTATATTTTATATTTAGAATAAAAAAATAACTTTACTTCCACACACAAAAATAACGATAGAATGCTGAAATTGTTCAGGTTAGCTATGTATTTCTGGCGACAAATTTTAGGTGAGGGGTGCCACCGCGCCGGACTGTAAGGTCTTTGATACTCTTGGTGTACGGATGGATCGTGGCAAGCCGAGATATTCTATCCTGCTCGAGGATAACGTTTCCTGATTCTCATATGGTGATAACATAAAGATTATCAGCTATCACCAATTGAGACAGTAGTTTAAATACCCCACGAAGAAAACTGTGATAAATAAGATGTTCCGCATTCAAAATGAGCTGTCCCTGGGGAATCAAATTTGACACTTTACGCTAAGGCTTTCCTGGATGTACCAATTTAATTAAGTTTCTTCTAACCAGATCCGACTGTCCGTGCTACATATATGTCACAGGTTCCTTTTGTTGATGACTTGCACAGCCGCCACGCTTGCCAAGACTGTATGCCAGAAAAGGCGCGCACCGTCAGCCATACTTCTCCTTTTGTTGACGATACCGAACAACCTCATTCTCGTCCAGATACACAAGATGCACCCAGTTTCTCGGATAGAACGCTCACCAATGTCCTGGCCGTCTAAATTGCGTTTATAAAACGTTCTCTCAGGTTGTTCAGCGTAGCCTGGTGCTTCACGAGTCCGCCAGCTCCGTCGCATGCATTTTACCATGTCCAGATGCAGAAAATAACCACTGGGCTTGTGGGCAATCGTTCCGTGCAAACTGGTGAAGCTGGTAACGATTCTTAAAATGACTGGCGGCCCCGTCACTTACGTACGTCATGTGCGAGTATACCGCAACGTTGTCTTCAACTTACTATTTCACTTTTTCTTGAGCCAAGCAGGTGAGAGCGACGTTGTCACACAGGTCCTCAGTTATGATAGCAAAGCTGTTTGTACATTTTCTTGTAAATACACATGTAAATGTAAATACAGTAACTGTTTTTTTCCAGTGGTATGCTTGAACTTTGTCAGGAAGCACGATAGCCCAGTTTTCAGCAAAGTCAAAATGAAAGATAATTCTCCTGCGTTGCATTCACTGTTTGTCATCGTATATCGCTTTATCTTGCGTTTGTAAGATGCGGTTGTGAAATATCCATCTTTCAACCGTTACTTGAACAACTTTTAAGAGTCTCTCAGGATGCAATTTGTTTTTCACAAGGTCGCCAGACTACACATGTTGTAAGCCCAATCTCTTCATCCTCTGGGATATGAAGTTCCTCGAGTCTAAGAGAGTGGCCTTTTGGGCAGTGATCACAGTCTCCTTAAAGACACAGACTTGTTAGTGGGTCGCACATAACTTTTGAATTTAATTCACCAGTGTTGAATGTTTAGCCAGTAACGTTCTCTACAGTGGCAATACAAAGGTAATCATTGGCGCAGCGCACAAAAATGCATACTTCCTGGTGTGGAATACATTTGACTCATCTAGGACGCAAGAAATAAAATTTCTTTAGCCGAACGCCGGAATCAGGATGAATATCTTTTCATACAATAAGGGCCTCTCAGATTGAGCGTTTCAGGAAGCGCTTTGGCACAAACGTTTTCTCCCCGTCGAGCATGAGAGAGATCACGTCCTTCTGTTTGGGACCTCGGCGCGAACACTGTAGTTTGTTCTCAGGGCTCACCTCGCACCTCGCGTAAGGATCCGGCTCATACCACACGCCATGCTTTTCCGTGTTTAGAGCGTAAACACTGTCGTCATGTTAACCTTTCCCGGGTTAATATGGTGACAGTGTTTACGCTCTATCGTATTTAGGCGGTGTTCAAGTATTTGAGGGTTCTGCTGTCTGTCGGTGTGCCTCTTTGTGCCTGATATTACCGCCCGTGACGCCAGCGAGTGGGATGGTGACAGGCACAACTGCTCGGTAAACAGGCATCGGCGGCCACAGTTTGCTGGTTGAAGCGAACCATCTCATCCTTGACAGCGAGCGGGGAGATTCGAAAAAAAAGATCGTATCGGCCGTTTTGCTAGAACTAGCGACGAGTGTCGTCTGCTACTTCCGTCAACTATTGCGCCATAAGCGTGATCTTCGGGAGAAAATGATTGAATATATTTTTATTCTAGACATAAGTCAGGGATGTATATAAGAGAGAGAGAGATGGAGTTTAGAGGGGAAAGAGAGGAGCATATAGTGTTGTAAGAAAATAAAGTAAACAAAGTTCCCAGTGGCCGATAGCTGCAGGATCTCTTCTCGGATCACTAGTTCGTGATATGACAGCTCTTTGTACACAGTAGTTTCTCCTCAATTTTACTGTGTGAACTATTGCTATAGTTATCAATGGCCTCATCTAAACAAAAATATATAAAAGATGTGTGTTAGTTTCATGAAACTGCAACTCAGAGTCACTTCTCGTGTAGGGCACTGCTCAGTGTAGTATTTGAAAAAAAAGATCTTGCTTTGGGATTTGTGTTTTCTTTCTCATTCAAACAATGTAACAAGTTTCCAATAGAAATGAATGCCGAAATGGATTATGACAAGATACCCAAATGTAAAAAAAAATCGGAGGTGCTGTTTTTTTGCATCGGAATTTTTTGTTGTTTGATGTTTTCTCCATGTTTGCCTAAATATATACTGACTATCGTATCACTCAGATACCTTATATATTTTTAAATAATAACCATATATAAGTAGAATACTGTATGAAAAGTTTATGATAATGATTAAATTATTTCATGAGATACAGGCCTCCCAATTTTGCCATATGTCGTTCGAGCAGGCATGTTTGGCCATTTTATAGAAACAAAATATAATAGAAATAAATATATTTACAATATATTGCAAGCAAGCTGTACCCATAGTTTGTATATAAAAAGTATTAAAATTCTCCTAATTTTATCGTTTTTAGTTATTCACTTTCAAATATGCCCCATCCATCAGTGCGCGTTAATGTAACTGTCCACCTCTTCATGCCTTACGATTTTTCCTGTCCCCAAATGTTTTTTTCTGGTCAAAGCTAAGTTTGGATTTCGTTTATACCAGACGCTAGAAAAATAATATAAAAACATGAGTTGATTTAAAAATGTCGACCAGCCATTCTTTGGTCGATATTATCTGAAATCACCCAACTGTTATTTGCTTAAAACACGAGAGAAGTTTCATGGTCGAAAACAATTTACTAAGGTAATAAAATCGAGTTTTCCCGCTTTTCCTAGAGCATGCATTAGCCCGTGTCAAGCGATGACGTCCGGTGGTACCGCTCGACCCCAGCAATACAGGCCTCTATCCGCGATCCAGCCTACATAGAGATGAGTGGTGCCAGTGCTATTCGACAGAAATCGTTTCTTTGCACTCAATTTTCGCGATGACAACTTAAACAGCACCACACTGCCAAATCTCGAGCAAAGCCTATTGTCTGCCAGCGTCTTCAACTTCACATCTCATGCGTCTTATAGCAAACAAAAGTACCAAAGCCCCACCACGCGGGACAGGTTCGATGAGAGTTTCAGTGGCTTCAGTTTCGTTTTAGAGTTCATCGCCTTGGTGGCGCAGGCATGTAAACTCTTTTTCAGACAATATTTTCAGTGGAGTTTGAGTCGACTGAACGTTTCTCGTTTCCTTTGACGCAAAATGTAGCAGTAATTCAATCACTGCACATATTGACAAAACGTCGTCTTCTCTCGTTGCAACGGCCAGACAGACGCGTAAGAAAATGGCATCGCCGCCTCCTCCGCCCGCTTCGCCGGCCCTTTCAAAATCTAGAAAATTAAAACCGCGCGTGTCCTCCATACAACTGGACATTCTGATTGGCTTTATGGAGGACCACTCCCATTTGGCAAGCGCATGCACCGAGCTCACCACAGAGTTCACCAGAGATCGGCAAACTCTGTGGTGGGCCGAGCTTGTGCGGCGCCTAAACAGCCAGGAGCCGGCGAACAAGACTCGGGCGGAGTGGCAGGAGTTTTGGAGTGCGAAAGCTAGAGTACCAAAGGGCAAAGCAGGTATCCTGAACGAAGACAGGAGGCGCATGGGAGGAGAGCCACCCCGAGGTTCGCCTCGGACTCCAGAGAAGGAGCGAATTATCGGAATCCTCGGTGTGGACACAGTCTAAGGTGGCGGCGGGCCAGTGCTGGGACCTGATGTGAGATCACATTATTTTTGGATTGACATGCCGACTTTTGTGATGCACCGATTAGCAGTGAAGAAAACACTCCCAAACATTGCTGCCCTTGTGCATGGTGAAGCAAACCCTTGCTCAAATGCCGTAGTAATCACCGTCCTGCTGTCGTGTAGAGGGTCACAGTAAGTTTGTATGCTATTTCTAAGCCTGACTGCATAGATCAAGAAAGGCCCTGAAGATAGTGGGATACGTGGTCGATAGTTGGTGAGCCAATAGTTTGCACGTCCTAGCCACTAATAGAGTTGCCAAAATTATTTCAGCCACCGGCCGAAGATGCCCTTCAAACTAGGGCATCAACCTCAATGGCATTCGGGCACCATCCGAGCCCAGTCGATAAGCCGGATGACGATACTGGAGGCAGGTGTTTTTTTCAATGAACCTGAGTTTGTTGGTATGAATTCATATATACATTCTGTGCCTCTCTGAGGTTGTCTCACAGTTTAATCTTGATTAGAAAACATGATGTTAATCCGATAATAATTTTCCTTAACCAGGGGTTCCCGGCCCAACTCGACGCCCAGTATTTGGTGCGGGTAGACTCCGCTATCAGCCCACCCGGTTCAGAAAGGAGTCCTGCGAGCTCCTCGTGGAGTCCCAGGCCGACCTCGTGACCCAGGTCACATGGCTCGCTCAAGCGGATCACCATGCAGGTCAAGGTAGTCAAAAAGCAAACAACCCGAAACGTCTAAGATGTACGCAGCAAGTTCACTCAAAAATCAAGAGCATGCACCATTGGACCCACATTTTTATAAAGTGCACAGGCAGTCCATAATATAGGAATTACACTTGTGAATGCATGGCCAGAAAGAAATGGAAGCAGTGGACAACCATAAAAAGCAAATATTTAGTGAGTACTTTCCACATTACGCATCCAGTGCAATATGTTGGTCATATTTGTGACACAATATCAAACCACGTAGTACACATAATGCGTAAACCCTTGCGGTGGATGTATCAGACTCATATCCTTTCTATAAGATAGGTGACTGTAATCACTTATTTTATCGGGCAGATATCCTTCAATTTAGGCAAGCTTACTTTTTGGTTTGATTAACCTGGTCCTATGAGTACATAGTTTTGTCACAGGTAAATTAAATGTCAAGATCCGATATATTATTATTTATGATCCTTTTATCGCAAAACGGCCATCAACATATTAGTGATACACTGTGCAAAGTGGCAGTGTACAAGTAGAGACATAGTTCCAAATTGCATGCGCAACTGTTTATCTGACAAGTTAGCCATTCGCAATAGTTGCAAACAAAAGGGGAGCAAGAAATTTACACAGATTTTGCATTATATGTGATGGTGCTGTGTGCATTTTGCTAGAAATAAACATCTCTACATTTGTCTCACCCGGTGACATACTGTAATGTGAGTGATACTTAGTGAGACATGATGCATTGCTTCGTAAACATCTAATAAAAAAGTGAAAGCCGTTTACAACTCCCTGTAACGCCGAATTAGAGCGCAGCTCTTGAGGAGGAGGAGGGAGGGTACGGATAAAGGTACGGTGGGGGCAAGTGACCTCGGGGAAAGGGGGAAGGGGTCACATGGCCCCAGGGGGTCACTTGACGTCACTGATGACGTCATCAATGATGATGACGATGACGATGCGGATGCCCATGACGTTATCAGTGACGTCACTGATGACGCCATCATCATCACGTGACCTCGGGGGTCACGTGACCAGGGGGTCACGTGACCTGGGGGACCACGTGACCTGGGGACCACGTGACCTGGGGGTCACGTGACCTCGGGGAGGATCACGTGACCTGGGGGTCACATGACCTGGGGCTCACGTGACCTAGGGAGGTCACGTGACCTGGGGTCACGTGATCTCGGCGACGGCGACGCCGTCGGCGACGGTGACGGCGGCGCCGACGCCGACGCCGACGCCGCTCAAGCCCGAAACGGGCGCCTAAGAGCTGCGCTTTAAAAGAAAGGTGTTGCTCGACCCAAGTTGCGTGGCAAGGTCCTTGGTGCCGACCCTGCAACTTTGGAGAGAGTACGAGTATGTCGATGCTGAGTATGTGGACGATGAGCATGTCGACGATGAGCATGTCGACGGAGACAAAACCCTGCCACCAGTTGACGCAGCTGAACATTTGCCACCGATCGATGCAGTCCAGAGCCTATAACAAGTGGGAGACTTCAACAATGACATTCATCTCGACAACCTAGAGGAAGCAAATGGCAATGGTGGCCGGAACAATACAACACCCGCAATCGACAAGAACCTACCGGACGAAACTCAAGCTGCAGTCACCACCCTTGTGCCCCCAAACCACGTTATACCAACGGAACCGCCCGGCTTCGTTTTGGGCCTCACACAACAAACTGTCTCGCGCTATCAGTTATAACTACGGGACTCTGATTTGCGCGATGCTCTGAGTAAACAGCCTCGCAGGGGATAAATTCAGACGGCAATATTTTAGAGCGCAGCTCTTAGGCGCCCGTTTCCGGCTTGAGCGGCGCCGCTGTCGGCGTCGCCGTCGGCGTAACCTCAAGGTCAGCCCAAGGTCACGTGGCCCCTGAGGTCGTGGCCCCAGGTCACGTGGCCCCAGGTCACGTGACCGTCCCCAAGGTCACGTGACCCCCCGAGGACACGTGAACCTTCCCTCCGCACCTTCCACCCTCCTCAAGAGCTGCGCTCCAATCCGGCATTACAGGGAGTTGTAAACGGCTTTCATTTTTTGATAGGAGGATAGTGGAATGGTGCGTGTGAACTGAGATGGATGAAGCTCAACGGTTGAATGAAGAAAAGTCTTTGGCCCGTTGTACATGTTACAAAGAGCACAATATTATTCAGTAAAGAAAAGCTGTGTATCAAGGTGGTAATAAAACTATCAAATATTGCACTTCGTAGAATGATTAAATAAAGTTAGGCAAACATTTTTTTTCTCAAACAGGCCACCAATGAGCTGGTACGTGTGGGCACGCAGGCCAGTTGTCTCCTGTGCCTGATTGCCTTCCTGGCTATTCAATGCACAAAAGGTGGCCACGGACTTGATTCGGGACGCACCTGATTAATCGCGAAGTTGGTTCCCTTTCTCTTGACACTTCTTTCGGCTCTTATAATAAAAGTTATCATTTCTGTCTACTTTTCAGGACGAGCACCTCTCGACCAGGACAGGAAGAGCTGCGTGTATTTATAAACGGATCTTTTTACATGATTAAACTTTTAATTTGTGCTTCAAAGTTTTCTGGCTTGTGGAAATTGGTACGTGCAAAGCGTGTAAATGATTTATTGCTCTCTTCAATTGATTTCCACACAGGTGATACACAGGTGAATTGACAATTGAAACAAAATGAAGTTTGTTCATCAGGCCAAGAGGTTGTCTAATATGGACTATTAATCAGGGGACACACGAACGATGAGAACGGGCACCACGCAGCAGTTTTCATAGCAACTTGCGCGGACGCTGTGACGTGGACCTATGCCATGCCGCCATCGTGGTAGCGCTCTGCGCAAGTTGCTATGAAAATATTCATGTGGTACCCGTTTTCATACCAAACGTGTGCCCGCTCCTGCACCATTGAGCGCGCTTCTCACCAAGTACGGTGCACTGCGGAAAAGCAACACCCACGGAAGTAAGTTTCGCGGGTGTTGCCTCTCGGCAGTGCATCGGTGCTCGGAAAGAAGCGCACTCAACGGGGTCGCGAAAACAGTACTTATAAAATGAATGAAAACGCCGTGCAAGTGAAGCGCCATATGCATATATCAAGAATATCGCGGGACAACCCAATTTTAAAATTTGTTTGAATCAGTACGGAGCCGAACAAATCTCAGAGTCGAATATATCGCGAACCTAGTGCAAAAAAAAGAACAAAAAAAACAACAAGAACTTGTAGAATTGGTTTCGGTGTTTCCAATTTTTTTATTTTATTTGGCATACTACTTGGGTTTTTTTTTTGCATGGAGAGCACATATTACGTGTTTATTCCTGCATTGATATACGTATGAAACTTCCCATTCTTTTCCACTGTTGTTTGTGTAAAATACCTATATTCAACCTAATTGGTTTTGCATGTTCTCTTGTGTGCACTGGACAGTCACTAGAGATATAGCCACGACGCACATAATAATGATTAAGTGGTGTTGTCACGGGGGGAATTCAACCAACACACTAGATGTTGAAAACTAAGCCATCTGACTTAGGTTCCCCCAAAATGCATTCACGCTTTTCGGGAGCTATTAAATTTCCTTGACGTTTTTAGCCTCCAAGAAATTTTTATTTTATTTTAGGCGTGTAAAGTTTACGTTTTGTTGTCACGCTACTTGACGTCACTCACTGTCTCGTGACGGGAAGTCACTCGTTTCCTTCGGGCCTGTGCTGACGTTGTCGTCGCCGATTGCCTGCCTAGGGTCCCTTCTCTCGGGTTTAAGTGATGCCGGGATCGTGGACTTTTAGGATTTATAACTAAGTTTACTGTACACAAAAACTACAACATAGTTCAAAGTTCACTCGTTCTCGAAACTCGGTGGCATCTGCCGTTTTACCTTAAATTTATAAATGACACTTCTTCCCTTTCTCCACTCCATTCCTCCGCATTGCCCTCGATAGGTCTTCGATCTCAACACGTGCGCATCTCTCTCTAAACTCCCACTCCGTCCCAATCCTCCTGCATCGCTCTCGATGCATCTCCTCTCGAATCCCTTAGTCGACCCCCTTCCCCCTTCTCAACTCTCACGCTCTGAACATAGCTGAGAGCGTGAGATCTACAACGCATTAAGTTTAGCTTGACGTAGAGATGTAGGGGCAAACGGGCCATACGTCATCGGCGCAGCCGTTCAATCAGCACGCTTCTCGCGCGCTCCACGCGCGCCTCGATAACTTTGCTACATTCTTCCGATCTCGAAGAAATGTGCGTTCTAATGATTGACACCTCGCTCTGCGCAACGTCAGCGTCGCGAGAGTCTAATTAGCGCATTTTGTAAACTTCGGGCTTAACTTTGTGGTCGACGAGTTTAGCGACACAAAACTGGGCTCGCGAAGAAAGCTCTGCTAGCAAGGCAAAACCGGTTATAAAACTTCATTACGAGCTTTTATCATAGCTATATGGCGCTGAGACAAAAGAAAAACTCTAAGATTAGGTCGCGAGAAGACGCAATGCTTACAAAGAAATCTGAACTCTTTCATCAGTCAAATTCTAACCTCGCGTCGAGCTTCCATGCATTTGTCCATAACGGCCCTAGCAATGGTTTGTTTGGAGCACAGCGCCATGTTATTACGTCATCACGGGTTCAACTGGAAATAATGACTATTTGGAAATATGACTTTTGTTGTTTCAGATGCCGTGCCACGAAGCTCGGATGCGACATCATTTTTTCTTTCGTGTACTGTTTTAACTTCTCTGGAGAATGAAAAATAAAATAAAAAGTTTCCTGCAATCTTAGACAAAACTTCATATCGCTAGCAAGAATGGTCTTCAGCCCCAGGATGAAAGAAACGTTGTTACTTTAAAGCTCACTTAAGAGCTTTACGTAATGAGGCTAACTGCTGAATCGGGAAGTATTTACTCACCCAGGCTTGTTATTTCAAAGTTTTCGGCCCACATATTTTGCAGCTGGGCGAGAAGCGCACGGCGAAAACAGGATTTGTTGAAGGAATGAAAGCGGCCCAGCTGGTTCTCCGCCCTATTTTTTCAATTGTGTTTCATGTGACACTTAAAGTTGACAGTATCTGAAAGTGAAATGGAAATTATGTACCCGCAGAAGTTCCAGTAAATACCACTCATGCGTAATTTGCGTTTTCATGCTCTTAGCATGAAACTAATTACTCGGGAGGGCTTTGGTCTGCGAGTTTAATGGTATATACAGTTGATGGGTTACAAGCGCGACACCTTCGCTCAGCTCACCTTCTGTGCTTTGTTAAACTCGTTATTAACACAAAAAAGTTTTATTTTTATTTTTTAGCAAAACGCACCTGGGAGCTTGATCAACACGCAGAACAAAAGGTGTACGTTTCTCGTTACTCTGGCAACCAAATACGCAGCTGTATAACCTTTATGCATTCGTTTTTCTTCATCTGCAGGTCGTGCTTCACAACAAACTGCCCACAAGATGGTTCTCGGTGGTCATTTTTTAGCAGGGCATATGTGAGACTTGTGAGCAGCAACACTCGTACTAACCGTGTGGAGGGATTTTTCGATGAACTCGCTAGGCCAGCAATTGGGGGGCGTGGCCATCTGGCAACTTCCGCTCTACTCTAGAGCCATCTCCGTCATAATAAAAGCTGCCGTGCTGGCGGGTTTTTTCTCTCGTTAATGAACACATGGCACGCATCGAAGCCTCCTGTAACGTGAAACGTCATTTAGGACGTGTTCACCATCTCGTGACGCCCAGATAATAGCATGGCCGCGAGGCTCGACACTGATTGGTTTTGAGGGAGGGGAAGAGGCCATCGCAGTAACAAACTGTTTGCGACAGGTGGGAATCGAACTCGGATCATTTAGTTTATTAATCGAGTGCTTTTCAGCATCTCACGGCACATCTCCCTCACTGTAAAAAATCTTTCGTAAAAAAAACGAGAAAATGCTTGGCAGCTCTATTAAGAGGGGATGCCCATTAAAATAACGCACCCCCATATTCAGAAAATATGTGAAAAGGGACGTTAACGCAACGATACCCATTTTTTCAAAATACAAGGATGCTCGTTAAACTTATGTGTACACATCATTTTAATGAGTATCCTTATATTCTGAAAAAATAGGTATTATAACATTTAACTAACGTGCCCCCATATTTTGAAAATATGTGAAAAAAGTCGTTAATGTGACGGTACTCATTTTCCCAAAGTATAAGGATGCCCATTAAATGTATGCATGCACAGAATTTTAATGAGCAACCTTGCACTTTGGTAAAATGGGTACCGTTGCATTGACGTCTTTTTTCACAATATGGGGGCACATTATTTTAATGGGCAACCCCTCTGAATTAATAGAACTGCCAAGCATTTCATCATTTTTTTTACAAAATATTTGTTTTTACGTTTCTTTTTAGCTAAGGCACTGAAGTAGCTCATGTTCTGCTGTCCAATATTTTTCACTTACATACGTTTCTGTACAACGACATTCTGAAATATAACTTCGGCATCCTTGATGCACCTGAAAACGTGAGCCATATACTATGAAGATTGCAATGCAATGAAATAGTGAATTCATGCACTTTGGAGTAGCTCTGCTTCTTTGTCTAAAATGAGGAGAAAATAATTGGCTACAGAAACTTTAACTTTAAAATAAGTGAGATACGGTGCAGCAAAACAGCAGCTAGCTACAGTGTTCCTCATGTGATGCACCTGCAGACACAGCTGTCAGCTGCTAAAATCTGTTGCAAGCCACGAATAGTAGGTAAGTGGAGAGAAGGAAACCACCATTGCACCATGATTGGTTGTTTTCTCCTCCCCACTCTCCTGCTCTCCAGCCTCCGCTCTGCTGATGTTGAAAGAGTGGAGGGCTCTGTGGGAGGGGCTTGCTCCTGCTGTTCTTGAGTTGCAACAGACCATAGCGACCTGGAGGTTTTCGAAAGTGCAGCTCAAGCTGGCCGGAACATATTAAAGCGTCATATCGGCAGCAAATTCTCACAACATAAACACCCTTGAGAAAGGGTTAAGAATCGAGACAGCAGTGAAAATGCAAACTAGTTTGGTCGGTCGTTTGTAAATTATTTTGCTTTAGCTCTCTGTAGCTGTTTTCTTTGAGCTTAATTTAAACAACAAAAAACGAGTGAAATTATAGTAGCTCTTTATTATATCTAAAATTCCTACATGGGTGCTTCTTCCGAGGTGTAGGGCTATCTCAATGGTCCCTGCACATGCAAAAGAAAGATGTATATAGTCATAAGCTAAGCACAAGGCTGTCAATACAATACAAAACAAGGTAGGCCTGACATATACACAATACAAATAATCCTGCTCGATCTGCAAAGAGAGCCCAGCTCACCTTGATGAGAGCAACTGGTCTGGGCCATAAGCGAAGGGCAGCACATTTCGGCGCCTAGTGCTTTCCTCCGAGGAGACCTGCGCTTATCACAGAAAATGTGGTTTTAGCTAAAAACCAATTGACATTGCAGGAGAGAGGCATGAAATATCTGATACAGCAAGTAATGTCCGTGACAAATAAGACACAGACCACAGCTCACCTCCAGTAAAACACCGTGCCTTAGGCCTCGGGCAATTAACGAAACAAAAAACTTCTCAGGAGTCCCGTGACTGGTAGAAGCAAAGCGAAACTTTGTCACGCATTCGCTGACATGTATCGGTGGTTTTGTTAACCGGCGTAAAAGGTTATGACTCTTTAACACCGTCACCCATGATCTTTACGGCAGTTGTGCACAGTAAGATTTTTCTGCTCATAGTCTATACGAAACCGTTACGCTTGTTACCCTTACAGTTGTGCGTGTTATGAAAGATCGGTGCATTGCGTCCATAGTGTGAACATAGCTTTATGTAACACAACTCCGTGCGATATAACTTCGGAATCTGCTCTGCCCAGGAACACTCTGCAACTGTAGCATCTTCTGAACATATTAACTCAACCCTGTGGTTTACATACTGTGACATATTTTAGCTTGCCAAATGAAACATACTTCAGTGAAAAAAGAAAAACTACATAACAAATCCTAACAAGTTTTTGTTCGAAACAAGATTCTAAAAATATAGGTGTATGGAATAATTTCCTTCACCAGGAAATGAAAGCCTTCTTGTTAATGTGCTGCCTGCATGCTATGCTTCTTAATGACTTTGCTTTGTATGTAGAGAAGAGTGCTACAAGCCAGTGTATTCATGAAGATGTACAGTGCGCTGCAATATGAAAGACCCACTCGGAGCGCGTGGCCGAGCGCTCGGAGTGGGTCTTTCATATTGCGGCGCACTGTACTCACTCCCTGTCTCCTTGCAGCAGTTCTAAATCCAGAGAGAGTGAACACCCACTATGGGAGACCGGTGAAGTGCAGAGCTTCTTTCTGGCCTAAACAACATGCTTTGGAGTATCGTCCAATTTAAAAGAGCTGCACGCTGGCATTTTGCCCTTTGATGCTCGAGCACACCCCTCTATGGAAGTAGTCAAGTGGTATATACATACCTTCAGACAATGTTGATGGCAATTATGCTGCAGGCCTTGCTTGCGACCACGACAGGACAGAGGGACGCACAGCGAGACAGAGCCCTGCTGCATGTCTGGGCAAAAAAAGTGAAACATTAGGCACATGCAGTAATTACCACAGAGGAGGGTATGTGAATTAGCCATCTCCATGTTATGATTGCTACTGATTTGGCTTCAGATGGCGCTGCCCTAGCATGATTCACAAGGAAGTTACAGCTCCGCAGAAAGTGAACCACCACCACCGC